>VZQC01008533.1:1008886-1047656 GCA_009823505.1 Rhizomys pruinosus | reverse complement strand
AGCAAAATATATCAATACAGGAGCTCTGACATCAGTAATGGATTATTCCACCAGGGAGATGTTGGCCAGGGGATCTAAGGCCCCACAAAAGGTAAAGGCTCCTTGCCTCTAAACTGGGATACCTGCAAGAAGAGAGGCGATAAGGCCCTGCTGCTGAAGACCTGACGTTAGCTGGATAATATTCTTTTTTTTTTTTAAGATTTTTTTATTTTATTTTATTTATTTCGGTATGTGTATCAATGTACTGTCTGCATGCAGGTTTGTGCACCTGTGTCGTGCAATGCCGCGGAGGTCAGAAGAGGGTCTCAGATTCCCCTGGAACTGGAGTTCTCCTGGAATTGGAGTTTCAGACGGCTCTCGGCCGCCATGTGGGTGCTGGGGATCGAACCCGGGTCCTCTGTAAGAGCGGTCGGTGCTCTTAACCGCTAGGCCATCTCTCCAGCCCAGCTGGATAATATTCTTAATGATACTACACTTCTCATGTGGTGGTTTTGTCCTAAGAAATAGCCGACCGCTCTTACAGAGGACCTGTGTTCGATCCCCAGAACCCATATGGCGGCTGAGAACCGTCTGAAACTCCAATTCCAGGAGAACTCCAGTTCCAGGAGAATCCGACACCCTCTCCTGACCTCTGCGGCATTGCACAACACGGCTGCACAAACTTGCATGCAGACATACATTCATACACATACAGAAATAAATAAAAAATTAATAAAAAAAAAGAAAAGAAATATGCTTTTCAGTAATGGTTTTAATCCTATACTTATATTTGTTTCAACTAGATCTGTAGCACATTCCTGACGTGGAGTTGCTTTTGGTGGATTCTTTTCAAGCCTATACCATCTCCATGATCTTCTATGTGACACACCCCAGTTCTGCCTATATTCACCAATGCAGGTACTATTGCTTAAGGATTCAAGGATTCGTAACAAATTGGAGAAAACTGAAGTCACTTGTCTTCAGAAACGAGAAAATGACAACATGATTTTTCTCTCTTGCTTTCTGTCCTATCACTCCTCTGAGGGAATCCAATTGTCATGTCATAGGAGACTTAGACTGTGGAGAGAATTATGGGCAAGAAATTAAAATCTTTATAGTCAGTAACATGACACAGCTATATGAAATAAGTCTCCCTGCTATATGAATAAGTTTGGAAAGGAATCTTTCAGTCCTTTATGACTTACAAGCCTGAGCAGCAGCTGAATTGTAACCATGTGTAAAATCTTGAGCCAGAGCTTAAAGCAAAGTGTGCCTATATTCCTGAAAGAGAAAGTATAGGACACTATCTATTAGATTGTTTTATTTTTTATTTTATTTTCATATGCGTTTGAATGTACTGCCTGCATGCAGGTCCATGCACCCGTGTCGTGCAATGCCACGGAGGTCAGAAAAGGGTGTCGGATTCCCCTGGAACTGGAGTTAAAGACGATTTTCAGCCGCCATGTGGGCACTGGGGACCGAACCCGGGTCCTCTGCAAGAGCAGTCGGCGCTCCCAACCGCTAGGCCATTTCACCAGCCCTATTAGATTGTTTTAAAAGTAAATGCTTGTAAAGGCTGCGATTGGGGTGAATGGTGAAACTACAGCGATGTAGTCTGGACACTCATTTGATCAACTTGATTGAACAAACAACCTGTCACCCCCCACTGGATGGTGCGGCTGTGGGGGTTTGGGCACAACAGCCTGCAGATTGGTTTTGCACGAAGGATGCTTGTACTCATGGATTATCACTTATAGCTAAAAAATGAAAAAAAAAAAAAACTGAGAGAAAGATGCAGGACAGTTATGGCAAAATGCATGATCTGGGATGGTGTGGGGGTGGGGGGGAAGGGAAAGGGAAATATGCCTGATCTGAATTGGAAAATGATGTATGAAATGCACAAAGCATCAATAAAAATTAAATTAAAAAAAATAAATAAAAGTAAATGCTTATCATACGGCCATGGTAGTTAACATTGTTTTTCATTAGAATAGTTTGAATTAGTGTTAAATGAATGGCTCAGGGTTATTTAACTGGGAAAATACTTCTAGGATCCAAAGATCTCTACACTTTTTAAAGCTCTTTGTATGAAGTATTGTAATTAAGACATAATAAATACCTATCTTAAAGTATTGTAGTTATAATGTCCTGAGGATTCAACACCTATTCTCCTCGATCCAGATAAATGATAAACTTTCTAACAAAGATCAAGAAGAACTAAAAATCATAAACTCTCTTCATTTCTACGTTTTAATTGATGTAAAAATATTAACTCTTAAACATCAAACTCCTTAAGGTTTAATGAGTATATCTTCAAATTTATCCTTATGAATTTAAAAGTAACATAAGGCTTCGACTAAAACAGACTGGCATTTGTTATAGCATTTATAGCATTTGTAGATTTTATTATATTTATTAATAATATTACTAAATGTCATTTTAGAACTACCAATCTTTTGCATTGGAAACAAAATTATTCTTATTTAAAACAGGGGAGATGATATAGAAAAGACTGATATTGGGCCTTCTTGGCACAAAATTCCTCTTTTCTATGAGTGGGTTTAAGAGCATAATAAAGGAGCAATGGTTTCCCTTTGAAAAAGTATTAAAAATACCTTTTAAATTGGCAGACACCCTGTTTCAGACTTCTGCTTTCCCCCTACGTTGGGCTTATGAACTCTCCCTCTAAGGGAAGTGACACTGTTAGTGGGGAATGCTGAAATTTTCTTCTAATGTAGACAGTACTATTCCTGCCAAATCGATTTTCTAGAGGTAAAAAATCGATTTGGCGGGAATGTTTCTGAGTAGTGACTTATCTGAAGAACTAATTTCAAAAAGTGCTATTATATTAGTTACTTTCATACTGTCATGATAAAATACCTGAAAGAAACAAATTCTGGGCAGAAAGATTCATTTGGCTGTTCTTAAAGGATCTTATTCCAGTATTGTGGAGAAAAGGTAGTTGTGGTGGTGTGAGGGAGAGACTTCACATTGTAATAGACCAGGAGACAGGGGAATTTAAAAACCAGGGACTGGGCTATAATCCTTCAGTCTCACTCTAGTGACCTTACACAAACTGGGCTCGATCTCCTAAAGGTTCTATGGCTTACCAGAATAGTGACATCTTCTGGGGGGAAAGTGCTTAAGACATGATAACTATGTACCATTGTTCCTCTTGAGAGCTCTTGACTCCTCATAGAGACTTTAAACATTTTTTTAAATATTAGTCCAAAATATGCATATATACATTCCACATATATACTAAGTTTACAAAGTCTGAAAATAAAGTATAGATTAATTCCAGAACATATTTAGCGGTTTACATTTTAAGAGTAAAGTTGCATGCAGGGAAAAATAAATATAAATTACATAGCAAGTTGATGTATGGGTTTTTTTCCATATATATATGGATTTATAATTATATTATATTACCAGGTTTACAAACTCTGAAAATAAATTATAGGTGAATTCCAAAACATATTTAGGGATTCAGAGTTTAACAGCAACCTTGCAGGCAGGTGAAATACATTTAACTTTACATTCCTAAATTATATAGAATGTTGATGTAATTTTGATGTACTTTCATTTTACCCTGGTAAGACTAGCTATGATCAAGAAAACAAATTATACCAAATGCCGGAGACATTGTGGAGAAAGGGGAATACTTGTTCACTGCTGGTGGGATTGGGAACTCATGCAACGTCTATAGAAAGCAGTGTGGAGAACTCTTAAAAGACTCAAAATGAACCTAACGTTTGATCCGGTCATACGACTCCTATGTCTATACCCAAAAGATTCATCCTATTGTAGAGATATGTGCACAACCATTCGTGCTGCTCTTTCCGCAACAGTGAAGAGCCGGAAGCAACACAAGCGTCCCTCAACGGATGAGTGGATAATAGAAATGTGGCACATCTACACAATAGACTTCTATACAGCAGTAAAGAAAGATGAAATCATGAAATTTCCAGATAAATGGATGGAACAAGAAGTTATTATGCTAAGTCAAGTAAAACATTTGCAGAAAAACAAACAACTACATATGGTGTCCCTCATTTGTGGAGCCTAGCACCAGATTCCTATATATAAGTCAAGGTGAGTAATTTGTTATCGAAAATAATACCACATTGTCTGATATTACTTTAGATATAGCTTAGAGCTATTTTGTTCATTTCTAAGATTTATGAGACTTTAAATGTTGTTATTAGTAGAAGATTTTCTTCTAACACTGGTGTTCTATGATGCCCTAGTTGAGGGAGTACATTTACTTCTATAAGTAATTTAGAAAAACCATTTGTCCCTTACAGTGCAGTTTGTATCCATTTTAAAACTCAATATTTTTATTTTCTATATGCCTACTCTTCATCTGATCTCTCAATTTACCTAGAACCTGGAAAAATAGACATGCATTTTAACTCTGCAGAGACATCCTTTCTTCCATCAAAACTCAAGGAGCTGAAAGGATTTACTCTGAAATATTTGAAGGTAATGATGCAAAATATCCTTTTAATTGTACACTTTTATCATGATCGACTTGATAAGTGATTCAAACATTAAGTGAATGCTCTTTCAAATATTGGTTTTCCTTGTATTTGTAACACAACTAACTTGGGAAAAGGTCTAATTAATGACAATATCTATCCTGTGCTCAACAGCCAGGAAGATCTGGCTTCTAATACCAGGTTTAGAAAATCATTTAACCTCACTGAAGCCTGCTTGTTCTTGTGTTTCTTCAACATTATCTACATAATTCAAAGCAGCACTTACTCTGGGGGGTTAATGTGTAGCTAAACAGGATAATATATGCAAAGTCAAGTGCAGCATCTAGTATAAGAAAGCACCCTGCTGGTGGAAGTTGATATTATTAGACCATACAGTCTACATTGCTATGCTGCATAATAATTCATTAGCTGAAAAATACTAGAAGGGTTTTTAGGCAAAGGATTTTTATTTTTACATTATAAATTTCCTGAAGCAATAATTTTCTTAAGCTATTTTTACTCTCATAAACAGTTTATTTTCTATCTAGCTTAGACTTAGTGAATATGTTACTTTAGGCAAGTGTCAGATCATGTTGTTTCCTCCTACTTTGAATTTATAATGTGCCATTTTAAATTAATTCAAACATTTTTTTTCAGCCTTCACCACTTAATTTGTATGGATTTTGGATCTAGGAGTCAAATGATGTCAAAGAATAAATGCCTCTATGGATATTGCCATAAAATCTTTTAATATTTAATATTGTCTTTACTCATAGAATTGCTATGGTGTGACTTAATAAATTCTAGTTTGTTGCCTTAGAAAAAAGTCCTGTCCCAATTCTTAAGGCTTTGGAGAGGAGAAGGAGGAATTCTTTCTCCGTTAAATTATCCTATTGGCTGAACTGCCTATCACTGAGAGACTTGGCTTTCAAAATGAAGTCACCATAATTCCAGCCCTCTAAAATGGATTTCTCTCTCCCAGCATTTAAATAGACTTCTGTCAGTGTACTCAAGTACCCTGTTCTCCTTGTTTTTTGCCTAAGGGGGTTTTTGTAAGTTCAATTTTTCCTAAGTCACTCATAGGTGCTTTCTTAGAAATTTTGCTGAACTCAGGTGATTTCACTATCCAGTGTGCTTCAGAGTGCAATTTTCAGGCATGTCCTAGATCTCACCTACTCTCTTTCTTCCCAAAGATCTTCATATTTTCTGTTCTAGTCCACAAATCTTTAAGCAACACAAATGACTCCCAAACGAATCTCTTTTACCCAGATATAAAAACTAAAATTGCTGTTGTCCACATTAGCTTTAACTAAAATCTGTATAACAATTACTTTGGGATTGGTATAAACAAATGTTCTCTATAATTTTGCTGTCATATAGTATCACCTGGTAGCAAGCTCTTTCTCCTATAGGATGATTTAACTCAAAAATAAACTTTGTTTCCCAAGTTAATCACATACAGTAACCCAAAACAGCATGGGTGAACTTGATGAAATCTGTGCCTTGATTCCACCCTATAGGTATGTATAAAACAACTGCTTTTTTGAGACTCATGGGTCAAAAATAAAAAAACCTTAAATAAAAAGGGATGGGGATAGAGATAGATATGAAAACTTTTTGTCAAAAAAAAAACCTTGCAAAACCCGAAACCCAAATCTGAAAACTAACTATGGGAAGGATTTGTTAGATGTTCCAACCAACAGCCCAAGTATCACGAACTTAATGGCCGAGAAAGAAATGCAAAGCTTTGCTGTGAGTAGGAAGTACCAGAAAGGCCCAGCAGAAGGATTGACTCCTCTGGGCAATTGAAGGGAAGAATGCCTCAGATTGCTGCAGACATCAGGAGGCCCCTCTGTGGAATCCTACTAGTAACAACTATTTTTAATGATTACTAACCAAGCTTACCTTCTAGGTGATTGCAAGAGGTTTAAAATACAAGAGACTTTTTTAAAACTTTAAAACTCCCCTAACAACTCCCCCATAGAATAGGAAAATATGTATGATGAGGGAGGTCGTTCTTCCCTCCCCAGCGTAAATTGGAGCCAAAGCTGTTATAGAGGTATTCCTCTTGGGTTAAAAAAAAAAAAAAAATCATAAAGAACTGCCAACTAAAACTAACGTCTAAAACTAAAGAGGATATTCTCCTCTTCTCTGTTAAATTAAATCAGTAAAACTAAAACGGACCTCTTTAATTGACTAATGGACACAGAAACTCTGAAAAGGATTATTCTCTATTTCAGAACCAAATATAATGCTTACAAAGTCCCTTAAGCTATGCACTTAAGCGGCAAAATATATTATTACAGGAGCTCTGACATCCAACATATGGAATATTCTACCAAGTAGATGTTGGCCAGGGGATCCAACTTAAAGTCCCCACAAAAGGTAAAAGGCTCCTTGCCTCCAAAACTGGGATATCTGCAGGAGAGAGGTGATAAGGCCCTGATGGTTGAAAGACCTGTATATTATAAACATGGGGAAAGATCTTAATGGAGACCGCAATGCAAGTATACAGATGGTCTCTGGGAATGTCCAGAGAGTGTTACCAAAGAGCCACTAAACCAATAAAGCAAATATAGGTCTCCGAGTCAGGCTAAGACCCCTGTAGCACCAGCTACAAACCTCATTGGCCTGGAAATACTGTGCAGCAGTGCAGCCATATGTCTGTATATCCCAAATCTAATTGGCTATTAGCTCTCTCCTGAGAATAACCCTACGGTGATGCCACAAGCTTACATCCTCTAATGTTTAGTGAGATGTATAAACCACACGAAGACCTGCCAAAACTTAACAGAAGGAAAATGTAATTCATGAATAACATACCATCAAACATCTGTTCTATACCAAAATTAGCAACCTGCCATAACAATTAGTACTTTTAAATACCTATATATCTAATTGCGTGTGCTTCATTTGTAGGATCGAAACGCTATATATTATACTGTTTTAAATATCAATATATCTAATTGCATGTGCTTTCATTAGTAGGATCGAAAGTTTATGCCTGGACAAGTTGGCAGCCCATGAAAGAAAACAGCAGATTGTCCGAGACCAAGACATCAGCCTCCAAGTAAGGTGAGTCTTTGCTTGCTTCTTTCCCACCTGTGCCCCTTTTTAAGCCTAGGGAACAAACTGAAGAAGAGGAGGCATGGTAGAAAGTAAGGGCAGTGATTGGGGTGAATGGTGAAACTACAACACTATAGACTGGACACTCTTTTGACCAACTTTGATTGAACATTACAAGCCCCCCCTGCTGGATGGTGCGCGACCCATGGAGCTGTGTGGGTTTGGGCACAAACTGCTCGCAAAATTGGTTTTACATGAAGGATCTACTGTACTGTCTCAAAATTTATCACTTATTGTTAAAAAATTGAAAACAAAAACAAACAAAAATTTGCAAGAAAGATGCAGAAAACTTTTACAGCAGAATGCTATGATCTGGGGCATGGTTAGGTGGTCATGGTGGGGTTGAAGGGAAAGGGAATATATGCCTGAACTGAAATCATCGGAAAATGATGTTATGAAATATACAAAGCATCAATAAATAAAAAAAAGAAAAAAAACTCCTCAATGTAAACAGAGAATTTCTTATATAAAGCATACAAGAAATTACCTAGTGAAAGAAGATTGTACTTTTCATATAACACTATTCAGAATGATAATTAATAAGTTGGAGAGAACAACAGCAACAAAAGAACTGGGACAAAAACAAACAAACAAACAACTAAAACAGTAAAGTTCCCCCCAAAACAATAATCCTCTGCTTTGAAAAAACTCTAGAAAGACCCAGAAAAAGATGCAAGACATGTATGGCAGAATTGCATAAACTTTGGTTTTGGATGGGGGCATGAAAAAGGAAATGAGTCTAAATGGAGATTTGAGAAATGATGTATGATGTATGAAAAGTTAATAACAAAATAAAAATTATTAAAATAGGGCTGGAAGATGGACTAGCGGTTGAGAGCTCCGACCGCTCTTATGGAGGACCCAGGGTTCGATCCCCAGCACCGAGCCACATGGCGGCTGAGAACCGTCTGAAGCTCCAATCCAGGAAACTCCAAGTTCCATGGGGAATCCGAGGACCCTCTTCTGACTCGCGGCCATGCACGACACGGGAGTGACCAGGACTTGCATTTGCAGACGGTACATTCATACACATTACAAGAAATTAATAAAAAATTAATAAAGAAAAAATTAAAAAATATATTAAATAATTTCAAACATAGACAGGTCTGTTTTTTTTTATTTGATGCTTTGTGTATTTAATACATCATTTTCGAATTTCAGTTCAGGCATATATCCCCTCCCTTCCCCCCCACCCCACCCGTACCCATCCCAGATCACGCATTTCTGCCATAACTTTTCTGCATCTTTCTCTGTCCTTTTTGTTTGTTTGTTTTGTTTGTGTCTTGTTTTCTTTTTTTTAACAATTAAGGCAAACATTTGTGAGTACAAGCATCCTTCATGTTAAAACCAATTTGCGAGCAAGCATTTGTGCCCAAAACCACACAGCTCATTGGTCCCCCCATCCAGCGGGGAAGGGGGGCTTCTATGTTCAATCAAGTTGATCAAATGAGTGCCAGTCTATAGTTGTTGTTCTTTCACCATTCACCCCAATCGCACCCCTTACATTTACCACACCCCCTCTTCGCAGATTGTTCCCTAGGCTTAGAAAAAGGGCCCAGGTGGATTGAGAAGCAAAACAGTCTTATTTCTCTGGAGCTGTTGTCTTGGTCTCTAAGTCAATTCTGGCTGTTTTGTTTCACGGGCTGACAGTTTGGCCAGGCATACCTTTTTTGATCCTACTAATGAAGCAATGGCAATTAGATATTATAGGTATTTAAACAGTATAATATATAGACAGTGTTTTAATTGAGTATTTAAGTTTTGAATTTTAAAAGCTGACATTACATAGAGTACAATAAATGTGTGTTTAATAAATGGACATTCTTCAAGAAACTAGAAAGGAACTACAGGATTCCTTCAACAGAGCTGGGGTTAGTAAAACAGATTACATGGAGGGGTAAAGTGGAATAATGGTGTAGGAAGTGTTACTGGGGTGGAGGATGAGAGGGCAGGCTGAGAAGGTAGTCCAGGTAGGGCACCAAAGGCCTCTGAGAAAACTTCCAAAATATAGACATATGACTATAAAGATTTTAAATGGAAGTATCCTATACAAGGGGAGTAACAGCTCACCCAGATGACACAGGCTATGAACTAAAAGGCTCAATGCTGGGTATGGACTTTTCAAGTTGTTAATCCCACAGATTCCCCAAAACGTTCAAGGCTATGGTCATTGTTCTTGGTTATCCTCCAGAATTTGATATAATACTCAACTATAGATACACATACTCAACTTAAAAGATCAGTCTGTTCCCTAGGCTTAGAAAAGGGGCACAGGTGGATGAGAAGCAAAACAGTCTACTTTCTTGGACCTAGTCTTGGTCTCTAGTCAGTTCTTGGTGTTTTTCTTTCGTGGGCTGCCAGCTTGTCCAGGCATAACTTTTCGATCCTATTAATGAAGCACATGCAATTTAGATATTTATGTATTTAAACAGTATAATATTAGCCTTTCGATCCTACTAAAAGCACACACAATTAGATATACTATAGGGTGCTAGTTAAACAGTTTATGGTAGGGTTACTTTGGTATAGACAAAGATGTTGGATGATATGTTAATTCATGATTTACATTTTTCTTTCTGTTAGTATGGCAGGGTCTTCATGTGGTTTTACAACGTCTCCTAACCATTAGAGGTTGTAGGCTTGTGGCATCAGCAATGGTTTACTCCTCCAAAGAGAGAGATAATAGCAAATTAGATTCGGGATATACAGACTATGCTTGCCACTATCGCACAGATCCAGCAGGAGGTGTAGCTGAGTGCGTGACGGAGAGCGCGACTCAAGGAGATCAATTTCTTTATTGGTTTAGTGGTCCTTTGGTAACCACTCTCGGCATCCTCAGAACCATCTGTATGCTTGCAAGTTCGGTCTCCATACATCTTTCCCATGTTTATATCAGGTCTTCAACAGCAGGGCTTATCGCCTCTCTTTCCTGCAGATATCCCAGTTATTGGATGCAAGGAGCCTTTTCTATCCTAGGGAACAATTGCGAAAGAGGGGCGTGGTAGAATGTAAGGGCTCCTTCGATGGGGTTAATGGTGAAACTACAACAATTAGACTGGACACTCATTTGATTCAACTGATTGAACATACAAGTCCCCCCTGCTGGGATGGTGGGACCCACCATGAGCTGTGTGGGTTTGGGCACAACTGGTTGCAAATTGGTTTTACATGAAGGATGCTTGTACTCACAAATTATCACTTATTGTTAAAAAAAATGAAAACAAAACAAAACAAAAAAGCAGAGAAAGATGCAGAAAACTAACAGCAGAATGCATGATCTGGGATGGGTAGGGGTGGGGTGGGGGGAAGGGAAGGGGATATATGCCTGAACTGAATTGGAAAATGATGTATGAAATACACAAAGCATCAATAAAAAAAATAAAATAGCAACACCTGCAAATAAATAAATAAATAAATAAATAAATAAATAAATAAATAAAAGATCAGTCTGGTACTGACCCAGAACCACGATCCTTATTGGCTACATGCTACTGGAGGAAAAATTTAATCAACAGTCTTACCTAGCTAGGAATATTGTGAGCTACAATAATAACCAAAACTGGCAAGATATGCCCATTGTTTTATTAGTGACACAACTGTATGGGATTCTGATTGGATTTAATGCCTACTCTATAGGATGGAATTCATGCCTGGTTCTGTGAACTGGACCAACGCATGGCTGGGTAAGTCATATGCTTCGGGGGACAATCTATTATTATACTGCTAAATAGGCATAGTCTAAAATAATAGCTTAAATGTGTGTCTTTATACTCTCAATCCTTATCTGAGAAGCTTTTTTCAACATGTGGTGAATAAGAGACGATGGAATCCTTAGCCTTAATTAAGATATCTATATCTCATGCCTTCCCAAAAGGCTCAGGGATCAATATAGAAGAGAGGGAGGAAAGATACTAGAGACAAAAGTAGTCCAGCAATGCTATAAAATGAGGTTTTCCAGACATTAGAGGGCCATAGGATGCATAAGCTCCTAGTAGGTGTAACTGCATGCTCACAACCTGAATAAGGCTATGATCAATGTTTAAAAGATTTTCTTTTCCTCCTCCTACTGTTCCTCTTTCTTCTTTCCTCCTGTCTCCGTCTCCTCACTCTTATGCCTCATCATCATCTGTCTTTTTCATATACAGAGATGATAATGCTTATATATTATTCTACCTTTCATTTAATAGTTAGAATAATAGTTTTATTGTAGAGATAGTCAAAACAGCCAATAAATATGAACTTAAAGACTATCGACTAATAAACAATTTTAATTAACACATGCACATATACAATACGTATATTCAGTCATTAAATGGTGAAATCTTGTTAATGTGACAATATGTATAGTACTGTAGATCATTAAGTGAAATTATCCAGAAACAGAGAGACAAATATTACATGATCTCATTCAAATATACAATATGAAAATAATCTCAGGGGCTAGAGAGATGGCTCAGTAGTAAAGAGCCTGGCTGCTATTGTAGAGGACCCTGGCTCAGTTCCCGGCATCCACAACTCCAGTTCCAGGAGATCCAATACCTTCTACTAGCATCTATGAGCATTGCATGATTTGGGTATGCTTACATGCAAGCAAAACACTCATATCATAAAATAAAAATATAAATGATCGCTTAGCTCTTGAGAGTTTAATGGTAATTTTCAGGGCCTTGAGAGGGTGAAGGAAGTGTTTGGGAAATTTTGATCAATAAGTTCATTGTACAGTAGTATATGCATCTCAGAAAATTAGAAGAAAGGATTTTGAATATTTTCATTAAAAAGTGATACATATTTAAAAAGAAACCCCCCTTAACCTGGTTACTTTATATATTCATGTATGGAAGCATTGCATAATAGCCAATTACTATATAATATTTTGTGGGGTTTACACATAAATTTAAGATCAATTTAATTAATAAAAAGAATATATAGTCATTTAAGTCAATAACAAAGATACACCAATCCTTTGAGCTCTGTTTCTTCTTGCTGATTTGCTCATTCAGATCACAAGAACAGCAAGCTGTTTGTAAAGTTTAGGTAGTTGTGAGAAAGTGTTCAGTCTTAATGTTCTATTTACTTTGTGACTATACACAAACTTCAACTTCTCAGTTTCCCCCATTCATAGATGGAAAAATATCATTTATACCTCATTGGTTTACTGGGAACTTAAAGGAGGAAATGTGTAGTGTCATTGCTACAGTAGCAAACAGAAAGTAACTGCTTAGTAAACATCAGCTTGGCATCAGAGAAAGAAAATAAACACACATTAAATGCTTCTTGTGTAAACACTGAAGTAAAAGCTCAAGAACTGTCTAATTTAGTCATGCCTAAAAATTGTAAAACATCTTTTTCCTGGTTTAATTTCCATTGAACATACTGTTCTATAGCTCAGACATTGTGCACTAAACTTTGCCTGACTTTTTATTTACTATTACATTCCATGGGCAACATGGCAGATTTTCAGTCTCAGATTTTCATGCTTTAATCAATTTAAAATAACTGAAACTGCTATAAGAAAAAACTAATGTAGCAACATGAAGGTGCTTCAGATCAAGGTTTTCATTCCCCACATCAAGGGGAAATTTTATAAACAAATGTGGAAGTGTATTGCTTCATTTTTGAGCCCTCACCTTCCGTGATATGTTTGCGGTTTGTGCTCAGCATTTAAAGTTAATCGAGGAATAATTTTTCATTAAAACTTTGAAACATTTAATTTTTATTGTTTTTATTTTGCAAGATCTTGGGTCCCATAGTAATTTCATTTTATTTTTCAATTAATCCAACTATTTTTCTTCATTGTCGGCCTGAAGTATTCTTTCAATTTCCATATTTATCTTCACATATGAATCCCTTTGACTTTATAAATGAAGTCTTTTCTATATACTTTCTTTTTAATTATTAAATGCTGAAAACTCACCCATCTTGTTACTGCTCCCATAGGATTCGTTCTCTTACTTTTCTCTTATTGCTAAATAAATATGAATTGCTTTTTATAATATTGAGCTATAATTTTAAGCTTCTAGCTCTGTAAATATAGATTTTTTTTTCCTCTGTAATTTCTACCTTTTTCAGTCTTGAAGTGGTAACTAATTACTATCACATTATATTTCTGGGAACTTAATTTGATTTTCTAATTATGTTCTTAACACGTGGGATCTAGTATTATAGTTTGATGGCTCAAGTTTTCCTGCCCTTTTCAGTATAAGCCCCTTGCCTATAATATCGCAACATTTTTCCTGTGTTGCAAGTATCTTGTAATGCTGTGGGAAGCAAACAAAACTTTTAAAACAATTAGCTACTCCCCATGACTGCCTAAATCCTGCCTTCCTAGTTACAACATAGTAAAACAAAAGCCTTATAAGTTTATGTTTTACTTTGGGGAATTGTATACCTACCTCACAGGAAGGCATTGTTACCTTCTTGTTTTACCAAAAGTAAATGTGACACTAAGAAGTCAGTGTGCCCAAGCCAGGCATTTGTTTTGTGGCATGGTAGCAAAGCTCAATAATAAATAAAAAGTCAGGCCTTTTATATAACCTCTATTCCAGTGTGCTGGATGATATTGTTGGTCAAAGGAATGCCCCATTCATATTCCTACTGATTGTCACACTTTGTAGGCAATAGTCACTCAAACCACTCAAACTAGTTTCTTCGTAATTTGGGGGGCAATCTGAATAAGCAAGGAGTAACAGCAATGATTTCATTTCACTTTATATGTTGTTGAGCCTAGCTAAAATAAAGACAATTTGGAACCCCAGTTCACCAATGGAAAATTGTGATGCTTGTTCTGGAAACTTCCCTTCCATTACATCAATGTCTTAAAACAAAAGGTGGACATACCTCCCATAGATAAGGTATGTTATACAAAACATTGCGCACTAATTTATCTACAGCCAAAATGTTGGTTTTCCCTCTTGTAAATACTGCCCCAATACCAATCGTCTGAACAACAATGAACCTGTCAAGTAAAAGACTTCATGTCCAGAATTTGGACCATATCCTGCCATTGATATTTATTTTAATCTTCTATTGATTTCCGTGGGAATTCTCTATGGAGAATGAGAGCAGGATATAACCCTAAAGGAATTTCAGCAAAGTGGGTTCCCACTTTCATCTCTTTGTGTTTCATTTTTATTAAGTTTAGAAGTTTAGGTCATGATGCTGTATATCTAAAAATAGCTGTACAAGCTCAAGCTCTGATAAAGACTTCTATTTTTGCATTCAAACTGAAAGGTCAATGAGAATCCCCCAGTCTCATAGGAAAGAACCACAAAGTAAATTATGTTTGACTTCAGGATTCTGGTCCCCTTTTCTCAAAAATTAAAAGAGAAAAAGCACTACTTATATAACATTATATAACCAGTTATTTTAATTTTGTTCTCAAATGCCTATCTACCAGAGATATGTTTTTAAAATGTCCATTTGAGCCATGATTAAAATAGTATTTATGATACAATGCAAAGCACAGCCATTTAAAGTAATAGTGTTGTCTGCCATGGAATTGTGGATCATAGACACTCTTTTGGAATGATGTCAAGTTTTTTAAAAAGCAGGGTAGGTATAGTTAACCATCTGAACCTTGTGTATGGGAGAAGAGTGACCCTGTGATCCATCTGCTTTCAATATCCCAGAATCTTTGTCTTCTCACTGCAGTACTTTCAGTTTCATATTTTCCTCATTCCTCTCCAAATTCATCTGGATTTCGGTTAAGCTGACGATTATGTAATAACAATGTAAATAACACGGAAAGGCAAGATAGAAAATTACATATTTGTTAAAAACATTTTCTTCTGCAGAAGAAACATCCCCTTTTATTGTTAAAAACTATTGAGCCAAGGTCATGCTTCTCTTCAAATGACCTCCTCTGATGAGAGATATGGCTGATCATCCTGCGAATCTAACTCAGAGCTTCTTTCTACCGAAGAAACCGGCTCTACAATGGACTAGCAACAATTATTCCAGCTATCATCATGCCCCAAAGTTCAATGATCCTCCTTCCTCTTCTTTTGCATAACTCGTTTTGCATCATATCTCCAATCTAGCATCTTTTTATAGAGTCCAACCTTCAGAAGGTCTTAAAGTAGCTCTGGAATGATCTCCTGAGTTATTCTGAGTGGGACTGCTCTTGCGGCTGAGAACTGTCTGTAACTCCAATTCTAGGAGAACTCCAGTTCCAGGGGAATCCAACACCCTCTTCTGACCTCCACGGCATTGCACGACACGGGTGCACAGACCTGCATGCAGACAGTACATTCATACACATAAAATAAATAAATTAATTAAAAATAAAAATAAATAAATAAAAACCTGAATTTATCTCTACCCAGCTTGCTCTAGTTTCTTTTAACAAGATGTACCATAAGCTTCCACATACATTGTAAGCTAAATGAATGATTTTCTTTGTAAGCAACCTGCCTCCGGTTTCTGTTATTGTTGTTGCTATAGTGGAAAAAGTTGGTGAATCCAGTGCGCAACCTTTACAAAAGACCTTCAGCCTATTTGGTAACTACCTCCAAATCTTAAGAGTAAATAGCACATGTAAGAATGACAGAGACTACTGGTACCTTAAACATGTAAAGGTAGATCAAATGGTAATATTTATGGCAGCTTCATTTTATTTTATTCTATCACTTGAAGAAAGTGAATGGAAATTTGAGAGTTATTATAAACTACTTTACTACATGGCTGATTGTTGCTTTGGTGAATATTTGATTATTGCTATAGAATATATATATATATATATATATATATATATATATATATGACCTCAGGTACATGCATGAGGTTAAGGGATATACTTATATGTATTTCCCTTTAAAATCAATAAAGATTATAAAAGTTATTAGTTTTCATTAAAACATAAATCAATGCACTTTCAATTTTCCCCTATAGCTTGAGAATCTACTCTCTGTTTTAGTTTGAAGAGACTATTTGGGAATTCTACAAATGTCATGCTCACCTATTCTATTGATGGTTTCATACTAACTTGACAAGGTGAGCAGAGAAACCTTGTAAAATTACTGCTCCAGAGAATACAAAATACAGGACTGAGCAACCAAAAAAATCTCTTTTTAAAATTGTTCCTCATTTTGGAGAAGACCTCTAGAAACCTCGTGGGAGCATCAAGTCCCTGAATTAGAGGACATTTATTTTCTAGCCTGTGGTGCTCATGGATCATTTCAAGGTAGCAGGTACTTTGGTATGTTTCATGATGTGATTAGTATAGATGTCAGTGTGATGTCCTAAGCATTCACAAGATAGACTTCTGCCTAAAGAATGACAAGTAACACTGAGCTGGGGAGTTAATATAACCTGTGGCTCAATAGTTAAGGCATACTATTTTCTCTATGACACAAAGAATAAAGTGGTATTTCCAGCCTTGGAAGCTAGAGATACAAGCATTTGTAGAAGCAGTGTCCCTTTGCCATGATCTAAATTCCATAACAATAAAGAAGCTAGTTTGTACAAAACTGTAGTGTTGAATTCCTACTTGATTGAACTTTAGTCAATGCATTCCGTTTTGGATGCCCAATTTGATTTTTGATATAGCCAAGTTGAATAACCAACTGCTCAGTGGACAGGAGCCTCTACTCATATATCTTTTAAACTTTTCGTGATATTGCTAATTTTTGTGATTACATCAGACATATGTTACTGCTTCTCAGAAGCTTTCACATGAACCAGATGTGGAGGTCCATTCTTGAACACAAGCCTTCTGGATGTTGAAGCAAGAAGATAATGAGTTCGAGGCCAGCATGGGCTATAGGGCACAAACCCTATTACAAAATCAAAACAGTACAAAATCCCCAGACATTTCCAATTACCTATTCCCCAAAACAATAATAGCAAAATTTAAGTTTTTTTTTCCTACTGGACAGATACTCTTTCTTTTTTTTTTATGTGTATGAATGTACTGTCTGCATGTAGGTCTGTGCACCTATGTCGTGCAATGCCGCTGAGGTCAGAAGAGTGCGTCAGTTTCCCCTGGAACTGGAGTTAAAGACGGTTCTCAGCCGCCATGTGGGTGCTGGGGATCGAACCTGGGTCTTCTGCAAGAGCAGTCGGTGCTCTTAACCGCTAGGCCATCTCTCCAGCCCCTGGACAGATACTCTTTCAGGAATTTACACATACAGAATTATCTTTTCTTACCATAAAACAGGAAGTCATTGTCTCTAGCTGTTGTTAAAAAGATCTAAATATACAGTGACTTTTCTTATTTGTGGTAGATATATCTCACAAATTTGACTCGACTCTGAATCAGCAAATACTGAACCATCCTAATAGAAATATGAACATATTTGTAAATATCTCACGTAGATTAGAATTTTAAATATTAAATGTTAGGCATCATGGTAGAGTGCATTTTCCTTGTTTTCAGAAGCAAAAAAAAAAAAAAAAAAAAAGCATTCAATGTGTTAAAGTGAGGTGTTAAGTGTGTAGTGTTTGCTGGACAAGCTGAGGACTTGGATTTGAATCCCTAGCACTCAAGTAAAAAGCCAGGCATGATGGTATCCCTCTGTGATCTCAGTTCTGAGAGGCAAAGGCAGGAGAATTCTGGGACTCTTTGACAACCAATATAGCCAATTAGCGAGCTCCATTTCAATGAGAGAACCTATCTCAAAAAAATAAAAAAAGTGCAAAGCAATGGATGAGACATTTGCCATCAATCTTTGGACTCTAAATTCACAGATATGTGCACTACACACACACACACACACACACACACACACACACAATCTCTAAAATGTTAAGTGACTTGCCTAACCCACCTAAAAGACACACATTTCTGTTTTAAAGTTGTGGTGGTTTAAATGAGAAATGTGCCCCATAGGTTCCAATATTTGAAGACGTGGTTCCTTCCCACTGGGTGGCACTGTTAGTGGAGGTTTAGGACATATGGCTTTTCCGGAGGAAGTATGCCACTGAGGGCATGGTTTGAGATTTCAGAATTTGGTCTCACTTCTGGTTTCAACTTCTGTGGTTCATGTTTGCCATTGAAAATGTGAGTTCCAGGGGAATCCGACACCCTCTTCTGACCTCCGCGGCATTGCACGACACGGGTGCACAGACTTGCATGCAGAACAGTACATTCATAAACATACAGAAATAAAAAAAAAAAAAAAAAAAAAAAAAAAAGAAAATGTGAGTTCTCAGCTCTCTGCTCTAAGATACCTCCTGTGGCCATAGCTCCTCTGGAACTATAAGCCAAAATAAATTCCTAGAACTTCTACCTTAATAGGCCTCCTGTATACAATCAACTTCTCATTTGCTGAAAACATCCCAGTCAGGATGTCTTCATTCGCATAGACTAGGCAGAGTAAGAATATTTAGATGAAAAGTAAACTTACTTCCTCTTTGTTCATTTACTTCTAAGCCTTGGTCACTAAGATGACACTTGGAGTATAAGATATGCAAAAACATAATCCTAATAAAATTGTACCAAGTGATAGCTAGATTAATAATATACCAAGAATATTTTACATTTTAAAATCAGAAGCTACTCACTAAGATTGTTCTTTCCAACTATTTCCAATTCTCGTTGCTACAGAAAAGATTCCCTAGTAGTCATTTATTCCACCCATGTACTGTGTTTGGTTGTTTTATTTTTATTTTTTTTTTTGAGATAGGAACTCACTTTTCCAGGAGTGGTGGCACATGCCTTTAATCCTAGCACTTGGGAGGCAGAGACAGGCAGATCTCTGTGAGTTCAAGGCCAGCCTGGTCTACACAGTGAGTTCCAGGACAACTGGGGCTACAGGGAGATCCTGTCCCAAAAAGACAAAGAGAGAGAGAGAGAGAGAGAGAGAGAGAGAGAGAGAGAGAGAGAGAGAAATCTTCCTCTTCTCCCATCTTTCTATGTTCAAGCTGGATATAAAGAAATATTCTGACTCAACCATTCTGAGAGTAGGTATTTCTTGTAGGAAGGAATTTTGCAGAGAAGCCACTGAGTAGACAGCTCTTGTTGGAGAAGAGGAGGTACATGGAAGCTCTGCCCTCTTTTGTACTTCACCCTACATAACTTTTCAGATCTATTCTGTTCTGATATTCTTTAATAATAACCCATTAAATGTCTTACCTTGAGTTCTGCCAGCTGCTTGGGAAAAATAATCAAATCTGTGAAGGGAGTTGTATCAACCTTAACTTATAACTGGTAATCAGAAATATTGGTAAACACAGCCCACAAATTATGACTGGCATTTTGTTGAGGGAGGGTATTCTTATGGACAGAATCTAGACCTGCAGTATTTTATGCTATCCCTAGGTGGACATTGTCAGCATTGAGTTATGTTAGAAAATCTCAGGTTGTATGGTGAGTGAGAAACTGAGTTTGATTTCAATATTTTTTCTTAGATATTCCTGAAACAAAGAGGCAAATATTTGCCATTCCACAAGTCCATAAATGTCTTTGAAAATGCCACCAGTATGTACTTTAAAGCGTCAAATATATTCTATGAGATAGAGGAATTTGTAATTATAAATAAGTTAATTGAACATATTCAATGACAGGAAATAATTATGTGATGTATTATGGTCTTTCAAACAAACATTTTGATTTGCCTACCCACAATGGTTCTATTCTCAGTAGACTTAAAGTCATTTGGATTCTGTGCTTTAAAAATTAGTTGATAGCAATACTATGATTAAACAATAAGGGTCCAGATTCTAAGAGCATACATGCTGGTTTTCTGAAACAGCGTTTATTGGAAAATTTCCAGTAGCAAAAGCAATAGCAAATCCAGGATCCCCAATTTATTTTTTTTTTTTTTTGGTCTTTTCGAGACAGGGTCTCCCTGTAGCCCCAGCTGGCCTGGAACTCGCTCTGTAGACCAGGCTGGCCTTGAACTCACAAATATCTGCCTGCCTCTGCCTCCCGAATGCTAGGATTAAAGGCGTGCACCACCACGCCCGACTTTTTTTTTTTTTTTTGAACATTTCAGATGTCTTTTAGAAGAGCTCAGATCTGCGTAAGTTGGGCAGGGTTCAAGGTTTTTTGGGGGTTTGTTTGTTTTGTTTTGATTTGATTTTTTTTTTTTTTTTTGAGACAGTTTCCTATAGCCCCAGCTAGTTTGGAACTCACTCTGTAGATCGAGCTGGCCTTGAACTCAGTGATCCACCTACCTCTGCCACCTGAGTGCTAAGATGAAAGGCATGTGCCACCACGCCTGGCTTAAAGATGATACTTAGCCTCCATGTAGGTGCTGGGAATCAAACCCAGGTTCTCTGCAAGAGCAGTTGGCACTCTTAACCACTGAGCCATTTCTCCAGCCCCAAGGGTTGGGGTTTTTAAGCTACATGACTAAATAATGCTTTTTCCTCTTACATGACATGATCAAAGGCTGAGTTCAAGTCTCATTGTAAAAAAAGAATTACAAATTTTTGACACCCAAGTTACTCTACTGGTGAGTCAGGAATGAAAGGTTACAATGTAGAAGCAGAGTCCATTGTCTTGGTACTCTGCCACCTTTGATTGCTACAAATGTAGCTATAAACACTTCTGTAAAAATCTGCTGAAGGGGGCCAGAATGATAATTCAGCTGGGGAAGGGTACTTGCTAGCAAGGTTGATGACCTGAAACCACATGGTGGAAGGACATAACCAGCTCCCACAGGTTGTCCTCTCATTCTCTGACTTACATTCTCTCTCTCTCTCTCTCTCTCTCTCTCTCTCTCTCTCTCTCTCAAAAACAAATGTAAAAAATGTTTAAGAAATGTGTATTAGGCTAGCCTTCAAGGAATCAGTTTTGCCCATAAAGATCTTGGGAACTGTCTTTGCTTGGTTATTATTTTTTTATTTTTCTATTAATTTTATTTATTTATGTGTGTGTATGAGGAGAAACTTTGAGAAATGCTCATAGGAAGATTCTGAGGATATCATTAAGTAACTGTTGCAAAACTTTTTCCCCTTTCCTTTACTCTCCTTTCTGGTAATAGGCTCCAGGAATTGAATGAGAGGCTGTAGCATTATTATGTCTCAGACTTGTTCACTTGACCTATCTTTTTCCCAGACGTACAAATCAAGTAGGATATTAATGGACTCACCATCTGTTTTCACCCTAGGAATCCCAGGTTATCTAACTAGCACCAGTGGTCTTACAGACCTCTTTGATAATCACATAGTCCCTGATGTCAATCATAGTAATCACATCCATCTTCTGAGGATTGAGTGTGATCACATGGTTTCTGTCACCCCAGGAACTTCCTTTAGCCACTAAAATCGGTGAGTCTTTTCAATTGCAACATCTTTCTTCAGCTTTGCCACTATCAGTCAGGAGAGGTCTCTGGTCTAATGGCACTACTCTCAGCAGTATGATTATCGTGGCATTGATGGATGCTCTGTCTTCATAACCTTCTCTAGATAAAAGTGAGGTGGGGAATCCAGCCACACATGTTAAATTTACTCCAATGTGTTTTACCTCTTGATATTTTAGGGATCTAATGCTGGTATAGCTCCCAAGAGGTTTTCGCCTTCTTCATTTGATTTAGCAGGAGCCACCAGAGGCCAGATAATTATAATTACTTCCAGCTATTAAAGTCATGTTAAATTTAGAATTATGGCACTCCATGTAGATAAATTCAATAACATCTAAATCTATGCTTTTTCTTCATGGCTCTAAAAAAAACAAGATAAATTTCTCCAATTTTTCCTGGTGTGAATTAGAAAATTCTTTCAATTATTTTGGTAGGTAAGTCCTGCCCTTCTAGTCTTGACTATAAATTCTCTTCTCAATTTTCACCCCTACCCCAGGGTGTGACTGGATATAATTTAGTAGTAGATTTTGATATAGTTCAGTGAGATGAGGTTAACTGCTTTCAATTGAAATGAAATCCCCTGCAGCAAGTGGGATTCTGAATCTTTAAGAAAGATAAGAGCCACTTAAAAATTGGAAATGGGCTCTGTCAACTAATAGTGAACTTTCATTGTGGCTAGACACCTGGATTGCTTTTAGTTTTAAATAATTCCATTTCAAGTCTAGTTAGAAGTTTCATCATTATCATCCATTGACCTAATATTCCCATAACAATTTTGTTAAATCTATAATATCAACTGATGTGCAAATTTGCAACTTGCAGAAGTAGAAAGTGTGTTTGTTATTTAGTTAGTTCAGTTCTGCTACTTTAAAGATGATACATTTAGAAGTCACAGAAACTCCTGGGATTCAGTCTATACTAGAAGTGAAGTGGGGTTTTTTGTTTTTGTTTTTTATCTAGCTGATTTTTTTTTCTTTCTCTTTCATTTATTTAATGTCAATAGACTTGGTTGTCCATCCCAGGGCTCTTAACCTTTTCCTTGGCAATGACAAATAAATTTCAAACTTTGACGTTGATAGAGACCTCAAATTATTTGATTTATCTGCATATCACCACATATCCGCAACAGCAGAAGTCTCATACCTTGGTACCGTTCTGATGCCACCTGTCTTTAACCTCAAATGACTAATCTGCTTTATATGCTTCTGAGTTCCTTGGGGAATTTGATCTGTAACTACTCATCACCAATTTGTAGTCTCTTAAAACACGTATATCTAGTATAAACATCTTAGTTCTTATAATTTTATATAAAGGAATTTTGTAGCCTTATGGAACTGATGATCATTTGATCAGACAAATCAGGAATGCCACAAACCAAGTTTAGTACCACAACCCGGATTTTCAGATAATTTCTTGTTTATTTTTTTTTAATCTTTTCTGCACAGTGCTGTCTATAGCCTATATTCTATGGCTACATTACTTCAAGCTCCAGAAAGGAAAACAGCACTAAGTGGGAGAAATGAAATGACTCTCCTCAGCTCTGTGTTATAAACTAAAACCTTGAGCAGAAATATCTTTTTTTATTTTTTTTATTTATTCTTGCATGTGTATGAATGTACTGTCTTCATGTAGGTTTGTGCACCCATGTTGTGCAAATGCTGGGGAGGTCAGAAGAGGGTATTGGATTCCTCTGGAACTGGAATCAAAGATGGTTCTCAGCTGCCATGTGGGTGCTGGGGATCGAACCCAGGTCCTCTGCAAGAGCAGTCAGTGCTCTTAACTGCTAGGCCATCTCTCCAGCCCCAAGCAGAAATCTTTTTACATAGAGTGAAGTGAATGTGTTAGGTAATATATCTTAACACTTGTATATTCTGTTTTCAATTATTTTATATTTCAACCAACACTCTGCACTAGGAATTTCTGTTTTCTATGAATGCTTTATTTTCTTAAACCCAGGTTAGGATAAACTCTGTTAAGGAAAGCATGTGGTTTAAATTTTTTTTATCATGATATTTATTGTATTCCCTGCTACTCAAAAATGATTGTAGACCTATCATATGGCACACGCCTTTAATCCCAGCACTCAGCAGCAGAAATTGGAGGATCTCTGTGAGACTGAGTTCAGCCCGGTCTATAAAGTGTGATCCTGTATAAAAAATAATAATAGGAGTAAAACAAACAAACACAATACATGAGTGGAATAAATGACTACTAGGGAATCTTTCCTGTAGCAACAAGAATTGGAAATAGTTGGAAAGGACAATCTTAGTGAATAGCTTCTGATTTTAAAATGTAAAATATTCTTGGTATATTATTAACCTAGCTATCACTTGGTACAATTTTATTAAGATTATATTTTTGTGTGTCTTATACTCCGAATGTCATCATAGTGACCATGTAAATGAAAAAAGAGGAAATAAGTTTACTTTTCATCTAAATAGTCTTACTCTGCCTAGTCTATGTGAACGAAGCCATCCTGATTGGGATGTTTTCAGCAAATGAGAAGTTGATTGTATACAGGAGGCCTATTAAGGTGGAAGTTCCAGGAATGCACATATCCTGATTCCTGCCTCTGCCTGCCATATCTCCTCCTCACAATACCCAGAGTGCATACTCCTGGCAGAGTAGGAAACACTGTACTTTCCTATTAGCTGTACTTTGTGCCAAAGAAGAGCTCCAGTGAGTTAGGTTGAATCATGTAGAAGTATTTTACTTTTCCCCAACTTGGCAAGATATGTATGAATAAAAGGAGGCTCTAGTGACTATTTACTTCCAAATCTTAAGCCAAAAGCTCTGAAGTAACCTGACAAAGAAATTCAATGCCATACCTGCCAAGATCAGAAACAGCAAGGAAGCTTCCTTCACTGGTAAGCTGCTAAGCATATGTGACTATAATTATAGCACTGGAATCTGAATCTTACTCATCCTTCTTCAGATGAGTAAAGGATGGAGCTTCCTATTCCAGGAGCTGGAACAGCTCGGCTAACAAGAACCACGGGCTCCATATTGAGGCCTGGAGAGCAAATGTTTACAACTGTGAACATGATTTGATTTCACCAGTGTCTCCTTTCTGTATCTTTGTGCACCCCATCAACAGAAGAAATGGAGAATTCAGGGTTTCGGGATTCCAGCCCTATAGGTAATTTCATTCTGTACTTGGACAGAGATAATACACATAAGTTTCTTCTGTTTATAAAATATGTCATCTGTTTTTAAGTACAATGACATTCCTTAAATGTTAAATGAGAAGGACTTTTTCCCCCTGCCCCTGAGGAAACACTCTTCAGATCACTTTTAATTAGTGTTATGTTTTAGGGCCCTTCAGAAGAGGACAATATCTTCCTTAGGAGTTTCTGTGGGAAAGATGCTAAGATGAGGCTTCAAGGAAAAGCTATTGATCTGAAATCTCCATAAGAAACGATAAGGTGTGCCAAGTTGTGACAAGAAAACAGGAGGTGCTAATACCAGAATTGCTCTGAGTAGGGTTACAATTGGGATCCCCTGGAGACATACAGAAATTCGGAGAAATTCTACCCCTGCGGTTAGACTAGGGTTTTTTTTTTTTTTTAACATTTATTTATTGATACTTTGTGCATTTCATACATCATTTTCCAATTCAGTTCAGGCATATTTCTCTTTCCCTTCCCCCCCACCCCCACCCCATCCCAGATCATGCATTCTGCCATAACTGTCCTGCATCTTTCTCTCAGGTTTTTTTTTTTTTTCATTTTTTAGCTATACGTGATAATCCATGAGTACAAGCATCCTTCATGCAAAACCTATCTGCAGGCTGTTGTGCCCAAACACCTACAGCCCCACCATCCAGTGGGGGGTGACAGGTTGTTTGTTCAATCAAGTTGATCAAATGAGTGTCCAGACTACATTGCTGTAGTTTCACCATTCACCCCAATCGCAGCCCTTACATTCTACCACGCCCCCTCTTCCGCAGGTTGTTCCCTAGGCTTAGAAAAGGGGCACAGGTGGATGAGAGGTAAAACAGTCCACTCTCTCTGGAGCTGTTGACTTGGACTCTGGTCAATTCTGGCTGTTTCCTTTCATGGGCTGACAGTTTGTCCAGGAATAACCTTTCGATCCTACTAATGAAGAACAAGCAATTAGATATATAGGTATTTAAGCAGCACTAATAGTTATGGTAGGTTACTTTAGCATAGACACATGTTTGGATATGTTAATCCATGAATTACAATTTTCCCCCCTGTTAAATATGACAGGGTCTTACTGTGGCTTATAACATCTCCTAACCTGTAGAGGATGTAAGCTTGTGGCATCAGCCATGGGTTATTCCTCCAAGGAGAGAGCCAATAGCCAATTAGATTTGGGATATACAGGCATATGGCTGCCTCTGCTGCACAGTATTTCCAGGCAGGTGAGGTGTAGCTGGTGCTGACGGTGGAGTCTTGCTTGACTCAAGGAGACCCGTATTTGCTTTATTGGTTTAGTGGCCTTTGGTAACACTCTCTGGTGTTCCAGAGGCCATCTGTACACTTGCATGTGTGGTCTCAATACATCTTTCCCATGTTAACGTCAGGTCTTCAGCAGCAGGGCCTTATCGCCTCTCTTCTTGCAGGTATCCCAGTTTAGAGGCAAGGAGCCTTTACCTTTTGTGGGGCCTTAGATCCCCTGGCCAACATCTCCCTGGTAGAATAATCCATTACTGATGTCAGAGCTCCTGTATTGATATATTTTGCTTAAGTGCATAGTTTAAGGACTTTAGTATTATATTTGGTTCTGAACAGAGAATAATCCTTTTCACAGTTCTTATGTCTATTAGTCAATTAAAGAAGGCAGTTTTAACGGTTTTATAAGAGATTACCTCTATAATAGTTGTCTCCAATTTACAGTTGGAGAGTGACCCCATCATCGTCATATTTCTCCTTGTTCTGAGGGGGAGGCAAGAAAGTCTCTCATATCAAAACCTTTGCGGCACCTAGAAGGTAAGTTTCATTAGGACTCATTATAAATAGTTGTTACATGTAGGATCCACAGAGGGGTTCGATGTTTAGGGTTGTTTAACAGTATAAACACTACCCTCCAGGTCTGTCCCTGGAGAATTAGCTTTTTATACTGGGGCACTTTGAAAAAAAAAAACAAAAACAAAAAAAAACGCCCCTAGACTGAGATTCTCACAAGACTATATTTTGAAAATTTAGGTCTGCTTAAGGAATTTTGAGAGCCATTGATATGGGTAGGAGCTCCTGCTGAGATCACAAACTTTTGTTAGTGTCGTCCAGGATTAGTTAACACTTATGATCAAGAGAACATCACCTTAAAATAAGTCTTTTTTGACACTTTAATAAAATTCTGAAATTTTGTAAGCTATAAAACTTACATTTTAATGTAATCAATAGACAAAATACAATTTTTTTTATATAGTTCTTACAGAATATAAAACGTATTCTGTAGAATACATGATCTGGGATGGGGTGGGGGTGAGGGGGAAGGGAAAGGGAAATATGCCTGACCTGAATTGGAAAATGATGTACGAAATGCACAAACCATCAATAAAAATTAAATTAAAAATAAATAAATAAATAAACACATCAGTAGAACTTAAAAAAAAAGAATATAAAACAAACACTAATCCTTTATTGAAACATTTTAAAAATGTGTAATGAGGACCGTTTGTTTTACATTGTTTGGCTGTCACTTTTGGCAATCTGCCACATTTCTATGTGCTTTCATGAAAAGAGTTTTATGTTTACTGAAAGCTGACCATGCCCCAGGCATTGTTCTAAGTGTGTAGATGTTTGAAATTGCTAAGTTCTAAAAATAATACTACCAAACCAGCCTTATTTTTGTGTTTTAGTTACAGAGGAGAAAATATGGAGTGGGTAAGCTAGCGTAATTGCCTTTGCTTCAAGAACTCACTGAGGCAAGCCAGTCTCAGTTCTGTCAAGTCTCTGCTGCCCACAGAAGGGTAACACTGCCATGTACTCTAGTACTTATATACGTGTGTGTGTGTGGCATGTGCATTCCCTTATGATGCATGCCCTAATGATGCAACAGCTTTTCTCTGAGCATGCACCCCAGAGATGTCTATCTTCTGCTGTGACTTTGAAAAGTCAGCCTGTTACTGGTTGTGTTTGTGCAGACTGGTGCCCAGCAATTGACCCCCCAATGGTCTTTTCCATCTGCATTCTATTTATATTAGCTAAGGTTGTCTGACTTTGGTTTTATTTTTAAACATGCTACATATAATGTACATGTTTTAAAAAGTCAACAAAAAGATTATACAGTCTTTTCCCAAATGATCTTAGAATGCATTCTGCTCTCTTATCCTAATCCAGTTACACAATATGAGGGATAGAATATTTACTAAATTGTGCTGTACTTCTACTGGATAACTCCACAGGATTATAACAGTTTAGAAGCTTCAGGGGGAATGATAAGCATTATGATTCCCTATGTCCAAAGATGGATAAATGTTAATATTCTTTTACCTCCAAATATATTTTTAATTGTTCTCATTTGTAAAAGATTTGATTTTTATTTTATTTGTATGAGTTCATTGCCTGCATGTGTATAAACGAATACACCTGTGTCAAGCAGTGGCATGGAAAGGCTAACAGATCCCTTGGAACTGGAGTTCCAGAACTTTGTTAGCCACTATGCGGATGCTGGGAGCCCAACCTGGGTCATGTAGAAGAGCAGATAATGCTCTTAATCACTGAGCCATCTTTTCAGCCCTGACTTTCCATCTTTTCTTAATGAAACAAGAACAGTTTTAAAGTTTCCGTGATTATCGAGAAGAGCAGCTAGAGAGAATTTTACCTTTGGTGGGTTTCTTTTAACTAAAATCAAATTTCTGATCATCAAGAAGGTGACATGCCAATAATTATTGCTGTTCATCTGGGAGGAATTCAAGTAAATATTCTTAATTATGGAAACATTCATAGGCAGTTTCCGACACCCTCTTCTGACCTCCGCAGCATTGCATGACACGGGTGCACAGACCTGCATGTAGACAGTACATTCATACACATAGAGAAAAATAAATTAAAAATTAAAAAATATTTTTAAAAAGTATTAAAAAGAAAAAATGTAAGGTTGTTTTTTATTTTTATTTAAAATAAAGATGAAAGCATAGACTTTGATAGTGAATAGTAGGACTTATTATCAATCTCAAAGACCTTCCAAGAAACTTTCTAGTCTTCACTGTACATTGAAAAAACAAGGACAAGTAAGTACAGTTTATATATAATACTAAATGAGTCTTTGAGGTGTGAGAGACTAACAGATCAATGTATAGACCATACTCATTTTGATGTAACTAAATTTGCGTATTTCACCTTTTCAAAAGAACAACAAAGCTTCAGCTGCTCATCAATTAGAATCCGCAAATTTTGGTTTCTGATGTCTGTAAGGTGTTCCATTCTGTTTTAATTTAGTACAGGATCTCATATAGTACAAGGTAGTCCCAAAACTTGCTACATAGCCAAAGCTTGCCTTGAACTCCTAATCTTCCTGAGTCAACTTCTCCACTGCCAAAATTATAGCCATTTGTTGCTACACTGGTCATCCTTTGCTCTAGTCTTAGTAAACATTTCAGTATATTCCATTTACATTTTGCTACTTATTGGGGTATTTTCTATTATTTAAAATAATTAAACTTTTAAAATGCATTAGAACGTGAAATGATTTCTGTGAGGAAATATTCCATCAGAAATAACTCTCTAAATCGCAAGACAATCACCAAGCTATGGAATATTTATCAGTGCATCTGGAGATTGGCAGGAACCTCCAATCTTCCAGTGTTTGACAGGCATGGGTAAATGCATGGGTCACTAGTCAAAGGGAACCTTGCTGGGTCATCTTTTTGTAAACCCTGGAAATCTGATAACGTGATATATATTTTTTTTTTGTGTGTGTGTGTGTGTGTGTGTTTCTTTTCTTTTCTTTTCTTTTCTTTTCTTTTTTTATTGATGCTTTGTGTATTTCATACATCATTTTCCAATTCAGTTCAGGCATATATCCCCTTCCCTTCCCCCCACCTCACCCCTACCCATCCCAGATCATGCATTCTGCCGTAACTTTTCTGCATCTTTCTGTTTTTTTGTTTTGTTTTGTTTTGTTTTCATTTTTTTAACAATAAGTGATAATTTGTGAGTACAAGCATCCTTCATGTAAAACCAATTTGCGAGCAGTTGTGCCCAAACCCACACAGCTCATGGGTCCCACCATCCAGCAGGGGGGGCTTGTATGTTCAATCAAGTTGATCAAATGAGTGTCCAGTCTATATTGTTGTAGTTTCACCATTCACCCCAATCGCAGCCCTTACATTCTACCGCGCCCCCTCTTCCGCAGATTGTTCCCTAGGCTTAGAAAAGGGACACAGGTGGATGAGAAGCAAAACAGTCTACTTTCTCTGGAGCTGTTGTCTTGGTCTCTAGTCAATTCTGGCTGTTTCCTTTCATGGGCTGCCAGCTTGTCCAGGCATTTTATAGCCCTGACAAACAAAGAAAGTGAAAAGTCAGTAGAAGAAAGGCAAATGGAAACAAAGATCACTCCCTCCTTCACTTTGAACAGCCTGAAATAATTTTGATCTATGCTTCATATGCCATTTAGCTTTTTCCTGAACCCAAGGGACAGGAAGACATTTTTCAATATTAGATTTTGTTCATAACAAATATCAAAACATCACGGATTGACTTAGAATCTAATGACATATAAAGAAAAGACTTTTTTCCTTCTTGATAATTCTTCACAATCAAAACAGACTCATCTTTCTAACTTTAATACTGCATTGTTATTGAGATTTATTCCTAATCATCTCACAATTATTTTACTTAGATTTCCTTGAAGTGAGAAATAGATTATTTTTTCCTCACTGGTTTTATTATTTTGAAAGGTATAATTACAGTGTGGAAGTCAAAATAAAAAAAATTAAATATTTAGAGGACTTTATCTGATAGCCCTGCCTAATCCTCCCTGTATTCTCCTTCCCTATACACGTGAGAATTTTATCAGTTTTTTGATTAGCCTTCTATTGTTTCTTTTTGACAATATAAGCAAATGTCTGCATACAACAGAGGTATGTCTAGATGTGGACATATACAAAGTGATTATAATGTAAACACTGTGAATCCTGCACTTTATACATCCTGTGATTGACCATAACACTGCATAAAGAGATACCCTTCATTTCCTTTTACAGCTGCTTAGCACACCGCTGTATGGATGCATCAACGTTTATCTGACACATTTTGTAATAAAGATTTTAAGTGGTCTCTTGTATTTGCCATTACAAATATTGCTGTAAAGAATACTCTCTGTAAATAAAGCAATTTTCTTAATCTTCTTCCAATTTTAAGTAACCTATTTTAAAGGGTAAACCACATTTCACATACAATCTGTAATTTATCCATAATAACGATGTGTCCATGCCTGGAGGGAATATTTTGTGATTTAAGGCAAGTATTTCATGCAGTGTCTCAGAAGGCCTATTCTGAATTGAAAAAGTGCAAAACTTAAACCAAGTACAGAAAAGTAAACAAGACTCTGTGTGATATTCCTCTATGGATAATAAATCGTGTGAATGATGTATCATTGAAGGCAGGCTGAAAACTCTGGAGATCCAATAAGCATTAAATAATAATTATTACAACACAGATGCTGAAAGACTGTTTGCTTCATAACAAGCACTAGGAAATAAGCTGAGGTTTCTCAGATGTTTCTCAAAATCTCAACTGACAGAATATGTTTAGGGACAGTTGTAGGACAGAATTGGAAAGATGCAGTTTATCATTATATTTCATTTTTACTCACTGTGAGTAAAAACAATATTTTAAGGAAGATGAACATAGATGTCTCTATGTTTCATGTTCTCCAAATACAAAATTTTAATTAATTTCAGGTTTCATTCAAAGTAAAGGAACTGAGATTAAATAACAAGCCATTTCATGTAATAATTTAGTTTTCAGTAACTTCAGGAAGCATCATAAGTCAGTGTTATTTTATTTTGTTCCTTCTATTATTGAATAATAAATATTCTGTACATATTCTAAGTACCATGTATTTTATTTATTATTTATTTATTTATTTATTTGGTCTTTTTGAGACAGGGTCTCCCTTTAGTCCCGGCTGTCCTGGAGCTCACTATGTAGATCAGGCTGGCCTTGAACTGAACAGAGATCTGCTTGCCTCTACCTCCCAAGTGCTGTGTTTAAGGGGTAAGCCACCATGCCCAGCCCATGTATTTAATTTAAAGATACATTATCTCACACTGTGGGTTACTTTTCCTTTTTCTTGCTAGTGTTTTTTGAATTATGAATGCTTTAATGTTGATAAGAACCATTTATCTAATTTTCATTTGTTACTTGGACTTTTGGTATTATAACTAAAAATCTATTTCCAAGTCAAACTTGATGAAAAATTACTCTTGGTTTTCAAGTAACAATCTTAATATTGGGTTCTCACACTTAGGTATTTGATGCCTTTGACATTTATGTGTATATATATATATATATATATATATATATATTTATGTATTTTATATTGTGATTACCTAGTTCCCTTAGGATGTGAGTTCTTGAGTGAATTCCTCAGAGTTTAGAAATAGACTGTGGGGGCTGCAGAGATGGCTCAGTGGTTAAGAGTACCAACTGCTCTTGCAGAGGACCTGGGTTCAATTCCCAGCACCCACATGGTGGCCAAGAAGTGTCTTTAACTCCAGTTCCAGGGGAATCTGACACCCTCTTCTGACCTCCACGGTATTGCACAACACTGGTGCACCTACCTACATTCAGACAGTATGCTCATACATATAAAAAATAAAAACAATAAATGAAAAAAGGATTAAATGAATTAAAAAAAAGAAATAAACTGTGTTGCTGATTGCTATTTGGAAAAATCTACAAACTGTCAAAAACCGAAAGATCTGTTATTTTATCCAACTTACATACTGATACCTAGGCTTACAATAGCTTCATAGATTTTGGCAGAAGACAGGGCATTCCTGGAAGAAGCTAAAAACTTCGTTATCTATGGAATAGAAGGCACCGTGACCTTTATGTTTGTAAAGTTCTCCATATTAACAAGTCTCACAAAGGAAAAGGACAGGCAAACACCCTGAGTGAGAAAATCTAACCTTTTAATGAAGCTTAAGCAAAAAACATTCCATCCTTTCTCCTTTCAGGAAAATATAATCTGTGTTACACCACCCATACAAATTCTCTGTGTAATATAGGAGGAGACACCATCTCAGTGTATTAAAAGTTTACTCCATACAAGCATCCAGGCAACAATAGCTCAAAACCAAAGCCAGAAAAGCCTCTCCTCACATGAAAAATAGAAACATTAGACCCATGAACAGTCCCTACAAAGATAGATGGACTTGTCTTCTTTGATGAAAGGAGTTGGTAGAGCTAGGAAATCAAACATTTTATGTTACTTGCTAGGACCACAACAGAGCAGGTACTGAACATGTTCAGAGTTGCATTGATTTTCTGTAGAATTAGCAAGTGTTTCTCTGTAAATCCTTATAGTAAAGATACTGGACACCTTGGGGATGGCCTCTATCTCTGCCTGCTCAAGGAGATAAGGATACATAGCATGTTGTGGTAGTTCATTTCAACTTAATCTAAAATGGTCCTATATACTAAAATATTTCCCCCACAAACAAAATTATAACTCAAATCTACAAGATTTAACATGAAAGACAAACCTTTTATTAAGATGTATGGTGAAATAGAAACCATCCAGAATTGAAGAGTAGCTGGGAGAGACATGTGTCTAAAGGGCTTAGATACTAAAATGCCAGAAGAACTCACAAAAATGGAAGAGACACAATGCAAAACAGACAGGTATTTGTTATTTGACCCTGTCTTGACCTTTCTTTATTGTTCCTAAAAGTAAAACACTAAAACATGATATTTAATCTGTTCCGTTTCTCCTTTATTTTTAGACAGAGTCTCCCATAGCTCCCGTTGGCCTGGAACATTCCTTGTAGATCAGGCTGGCCTCAGTCTTACAGAAATCCACCTTCTTCTGCTTCTTGAGTGCTGGCATTAAAGGCAGGTGTCGCCACACCAGGCATAATGTTTTTTTTTTCCTCTTTTTGTTTATTTTTGTATATTTTTGGGGGTCTTTTTGAGACAGGATCTCCCTGTAGCTCTGGATGTCCTGGAACTCACTATGTAGACTAGGCTGGTCTTGAACTCACAGATGTCAACCTGCCTCTGCCTCCCAAGTGCTAGGATTAAAGGTGTGTGACACCAGGCCCAGCTGTTGTATAATTTTATTGAATTTTTATGTTCCATATACAATGTCTTAATCATCTTTATCCTTCATACTTTACGCTTTATCCACAATCTCACGTAGCACCTCCACTGGATTCCATTCCTTCTGTCATTCATGTTAGGGAGTGTAGAGTCAAATTAGTGTACCCAGACATGCCTCAGTTCAAGTTCACTCACTGGGGTCTAGTCAGCTTATCTAAAGCCACTCACTTAAAGGAGGTCCACTCTCCCATGCCCAGAAGTAATCAGTTGCCATGAGTTCTTAGGCTAAGATTGCAGCATGCTGTTCACTTCCCTACTTCCAACAATGATGTCAGCATGCTCAAGACCTATGCAGACAGGTCATTATTTTTATATTCTTATCATGGGATAAGATACACCTTCTTTGGAGTGGACTTATCATCAGACAAGCTGTGAACTGTAAAGATGGAGTCTAGTTTATTTAGGGGGAGATGTTAAAGGCAAGCCAAGCTGGCAGGCACAATGCTCTCAATGCTTGGTGAGAACACCCACAAAAGGAACTCTAGGAAGCTGTCTTTGCCATGTTGGAGGAGGGGCCAGGGGCATATAAAACCAGCCTCACCATTTTTTCCATCATGGTTGAGGTCACCAAGTCCATGCTGGACTCTGGTGGATATATGGAGAAGGGAATTGTGTGATATTTTGCTTCCATTAATTTGTAGGGAAGTCTGAGTAAACTTGCCAATCACCCTGAAACTAAGATTAGACAGTCTGTTTCTGATTTGCCTTGGAAACTGTGGGTGGCAGAGGTAGGATGTCACATGCATGGATACCTCCCAGTGAAATCTCTGCTACATTATCCTGCCTAACATGATAAGAAAAATGAAAGTGGAGTCCATAAGGAAGCTTACTAGTGATGTAAAGCCAGGTATCTATGAACCTGAAGGAGATATGTTATCACTAGGCTTTACAAAGGACTCTTGTTCTAGTTTGTCTTCCATTGCTGTGACAAAACACTCTGACCAGCACCAACTTGGGGAGGAAAGTGTTTAGTCAGCTCACATCTCCTGGGTCATAGTTCCCCACTCAGGGAAACCAAGGAACTCAAGACAGGAACCTGGTGGCAGGAGCTTGAAGCACAGGCCATGGAGGAATGCTGCCCACTGGCTTGCTCCCCTAGCCCATGCCCAGCCTGCCCTCTTATATGGTACACAACAACCTGCCCAGGGTGGCACCACCCATAGTGGGCCGGGCCCCCCATATTGCTCAACAATCAAGACTACTCCACATTTGTGCCCACAGGCCAGTCCAATGGAGCCAATTCCCCAATTGAGGCTCCCTCAACCTAGGTGTGTCAAGTTGATACTAAAGCTATCCAGCACCTCTCTACAATTAAATATGTACAATAGGCACTCTGAGAATATGTATGTACAAGTACATCATACCCCTGTCACACTTCATACCATACATACTGACCTTCAGTGAATACTGCTTTTTCTTTCTGAGATTTACCTATTAGCAGCCCCTATTCTTCATGATAGAAGAGCTTTTACTCATTACAGCTCATGTTTTTATCTACACTATCTAAGGCTGTGGGGCAATGGTGTTCCTAGCATCCAAGCACATGGGCCCGGATTCCAGGTGTCTTCTAGGGTCACCAGCCTCATGGCCATGTAAAGCCATTTATCTCAAAGGCAGAGCCACAGACAGGGGGAGGGAGAAGAGAAAGGACTCAGAGTGCAGGTAAACCCAGCAGGTCAAAGACCTAGGAGTTGGGCTCAAGGTACCGAAACTCATTTATTTGCAGAAGATTAGGGTCTTATATAGTAGCTTCTTGTGGGCTTGAGGCAAAGATGGGGGCAGGGGGTGCAAGGAAAATTCTCAGTGCAAAAGCTTTGTTTACCAAAAGCTAGCAGGCAAAGGTTCCAGTTGGTTTCCAGAAACCAAGGTGCTCTTTAGGGATATGACAACTTTTGCCCAAATCCCCAAAAGGGGGCTGCAGGGCCAGTTGTCCATTGGCAAACAGGGGCAGGCTCGAATCCCCAGCCTTTTGCAGGTTATCAGGGTAAAAACCTACTCCTCTATTGCTTCAGCCAAATGGAATATCGGGTCCCACAATTCCCTTTTTGTTTTTATTATTAAAGTGGGGGAGGTGTTGTCAGAACCCTCTAGTGGGCACTCAGGAATGGCCTGATACTGAACGTTTTGGGTTGTAACCTCAAAACCCCCAAATACCAAATGAGCCTCAAAACTAATGCCCCTCAACCATACTTGTGGGCATTATTCTATTTTTCAGATTTGATATTAAATGGCTAAAATATTTTATTCTTAAAAGGACGTGAGCCTTCATCAGTTTATGTACTAAAGTGTTATTTCAAGAAAAAACACTCTAATGTAAAAGATGATGCTATTTCTAAACATCTATGCCTGTGCCCACAACACAACCTATTATAATAATTAAGGTTTGCTTAAATGCCTGTTCTTTTACTATTTATATTTCATCAGTTGAATTACAAAAGATACCTCTAGATGAGCTGCCAACCTGTTGGAAGGAAAGCTGGAACAAATGGGAAAGTCCAAGGTGCCACTTCAAGAAAAGGATGGACTGTTCTGCTTTCCACTCCCTCCTGCCCCTTCCTTTCCAAAGCCTAAGGGTTACTCACTGAAGAGGAAATGTGTCAGAGACTAAGGAGATAGTTGTGAAATCACAGCTAACACAAACTGGACTTTATTCCATCAACATAATTATAGGTGCAGGCCTTTCCAGCCAGACTTCAGACTTTGGAGTGCAGGTAAAATCACTATCTGTGTTACACTGGATACAAATGCTTACTAATGATACCTGTATGTTCTTTGGGGAAGGAAAAAATGTTGCTTTTATGTCAATGATTCTTGGTTAATGACAAAGCCCCCCTATTATCTGTCTCCTAGCTAATTCCTCAACCCTCTGACCACCTTGATGCTCCCTTTTCTGGGACTGCTTTTTACCCTAGGAGTGCTCCAGTTTGGCAAAAAAAAAAAAAAAAATTAAAAATTTCACTGAGATTACAACCCAAAATACCCTGGTTAAGTATCAGGACATTCCTGAATGCGCACTTGAGGAATATGACTACAGCTCCCCCACTTTAATAATAAAAACAAAGGGGGAGCTGTGTGACCCAATATTCCAATTGGCTGAAGAAATAAGGGAGAAAGCTTTTGCCCGGATAACCTGCAAAAGGCTATGTCCCTTCTCACCAGTGGACAATTGGCCCTGCAGCCCCCTTTTGGGGACTTGGGCAAAAGGCATCACATTCCTGAACCCATTACCTAAGATCACATCTTGGTTTCCAGAAGCCAACTGGAGCCTCTGCCAGCTAGCATAAACAAGGCTCTTGCACTGTGAATTTTCCCTGCACCCCCTCCCCCCCCCAGAAACTACTATATAAGACCCTAATCTTCTGAAAATAAATGAGTTTTTTATCCATTGAGGCCAACTCCCAGGTCTTTGACTTGCCAGGTTTACCTGTGCTCTGTGTCGTTCTCTTCTCCCTCCCCCTGCCTGTGGCTCTGCTTGTGAGCAAAATGGCTTTATACAAGCTCTGAGGCTGGTGACCCTCATGGACACCAGGTACCCTGACCCACGTGCATGGACACACTGCCCCACATAAGGTAATCTAGTCTCTGTCTCTCTGCTTCTCTCTTTGTCTTATACGCACACACACACATTTGATATATAGATCAGATTCCTAAAAAAAGTGCTATATGTGCATGTACTTCCCTAACCTTCATCATCTTTCCCTAGGCACAATGTGTATAACTCCACAGTACTACCTGGTGCTGTGGAATCATAAATAGGTGGAATCACCTTCCCCTTTACTTCTCTGAGAAAATGAATGACTATTTACTGAACTGTAGAATTGTGCTTTAATATTTTATGTGCCTCAAGTTATACGTTTAATTTTTACCTAGTTTGCTGAGGACATAATGCCTTAGCCCTTTAAGAAAATCTGAGAGTAGGACTCTATGACAGTAAGCTGGTAGCAGCTGTGTCTCAACAGGCAAGAGGAAGCACATCCTAACTCTCTTCCCAGTGCAATGTAAATTGCTTCTACATCCAGCAAAGCTTTTCTCAGCAGAAAAAGGTGCTCTGTTCAACCTGGGGATTAATCATATACCCCCCCCAAAAAAGTTTTTACCTTTCGTATGCCTTTTATCAACTGTTCCTCGAGATTTAAAACCTCCCAGAGGATTTTTAGCACAGAATGTGTCTTCTTGTCCTTTTTTTTTTTTTCTTTAGGAACATGAGTCTGATATAAATCCTGCCACATTTGCCTGCTAGAAACCCAACCAGACTTGCTTTTTTGTTTTGTCTTTTTTTATATATCTTTTAAGTTGCTTCATTCCTCTACAGATGTATTTTACATGTTGGTCTAAGTCACATAGGTTTGACAAAGCCTCTCGAACTTTGTAAAGACTCTGTCCCATTAAGGGACTCAGCAATAAGATCGACAATTGACAAATGGGACCTCATTAAATTCAAAAGTTTCTGTACATCAAAAGAAATAATAAAGGAAGTGAAGAGAAAACCCACAGAGTGCGAGGAAACCTTCACTGCAGATACATCTGACAAAGCATTAATTTCCAGAGTATACAAGCTACTCAAAAAACAAAGAAGAAAGAAAACAAATGAATCACTCAAAAGATGGAGCAAAGATCTGAAAAGAGACTTCACAGAGGA
>VZQC01008533.1:789665-1006687 GCA_009823505.1 Rhizomys pruinosus | reverse complement strand
CCTGGACAAACTGTCAGCCCATGAAAGGAAACAGCCAGAATTGACCAGAGTCCAAGACAACAGCTCCAGAGAAAGTAGACTGTTTTGCTTCTCATCCACCTGTGCCCCTTTTCTAAGCCTAGGGAACAATCTGTGGAAGAGGGGGCATGGTAGAATGTAAGGGCTGCAATTGGGGTGAATGGTGAAACTACAGCAATATAGTGAGGACACTCATTTGATCAACTTGATTGAACAGCCTCCCCGCCCCTGCTGGATGGTGGGATTCATGGGCTGTGTGGGTTTGGGCACAACTGCCTGCAAATTGGTCTTACATGAATCATAAATTATCACGTATTGCTAAAAAATGAAAAAAAATGAGAGAAAGATGCAGGACAGTATGGCAGAATGCATGATCTGGGATGGGGTGGTGTGGGTTGGGGGGAAGGGAAAGGGAAATATGCCTGAACTGAATTGGAAAATGATGTATGAAATATACAAAGCATCAATAAAAAAAACAAAGTTTCATATCATTCTTCAGGTCTTTGTTCAATCAAGCTTGCTGTACTGGGCCTTACAGGCTCCTGGGACCTTGCTCATATGATCCTACAGCAATGGTGTCAGTGTGCACAAGATTCATGTAAACACAAGCAGAAAAAAAAATCCCAGCATAGAACTGTGAAAATGGCCATTAGGCCCCAATCTTAGCTGAAGAATGACTGGCAGTTGATTTTTGCTGCGTAAGAAGAGGTTATCTTCTTAAAAGCAGGGGCTATAAATAGGCTGACTAGATGTCTTTGGATGAATGGAGGGATCTCTGGGTACACAAACTTGACTTGATAGTCCTTAACAGAAATGACAGAATGCATGGACTCCAGTAAGGAGAACTATGAGAGGTTGCCAATTTATGAAATACACAAACATTCAATAAGAATTTACCAAAATTATTGCAAAAGATTTAATAAAAATAATTAAAAAAGAAAAGAAACAATGAAAATTGTTGACATACAAAGCTTGATGTAGCAGAATACACTTATACTCCCAGCTGAAGGGCAAGGATAACTTGAGCCCACCAGTTTGAGCAACATAGTAAGACAGGTTTCTATAAAACTGAATGAAAGAAAGGCTGGAGAAGCAGCTCAGCAGTTAAAAGGACTGGTTGTTCTTGCAGAAAACTCGAGTTCAATTACCAGCACCCACAGGACAGGAAATAATCATCTGTAACTCCAGTTCCAGGGGAACTGACACACTCCTCTGACTTCCACAGTCATTCCAGGACATTGTTGAACTTACATACATGCAATCAATATACTCATACACACACAAAAATAAATGAAAATAATAAAATGAAAAAAGGGAAGGGAATGGAAGGAAGGGGAAGGAAAGGGAAGGGAAGTGAGGGAGGGAGGGAGGAAAAGAGATCAACACAACGACAATGATAACTGGGAAGCAAGCTGACATTGGCATATTTTGTGCATTCTGCATTTCTTTATTTTTTTATTTTACATTTATGGGTATTTTGTCCACGTGTATGTAAGTGCACTCATACATGCAATGTCTGCAGAGGATCCCCTGGAACTGGAGTTATGTATGTTATTAGCCACCATGTGCATACTGGGAACCAAACTTTGGTCCTCTGCAAGAGTAGCCAGTGCGAATAACCACTGCGCCTTTTCTCTAGCTCCTAGCATTATTGTTTTTGATGTATATTTCCCTGTGTCCATTAGGTATGACCAGAATAATGATATACAGAAAATAATTGGAAATCCTCAGTGGGATGCAAAAAATAAGTATTTATTGTTCACACTTTCTGGAGTTTCTTTCTTGCCTTAAAAATCAGCCAGTTGGGCTGGAGAGATGGCCTAGCAGTTAAGAGCACTGACCGCTCTTACAGAGTACCTGGGTTTGATCCCCAGCACCCACATGGTGGCCGAGAACCATCTGAAACTCCAATTCCAGGAGAACTCCAGTTTCAGGGGAATCCGACGCCGTCTTCTGACCTCCGCGGCATTGCACAACACTGGTGCACAAACTTGCATGCAGACAGTACACTCATACACATACAGAAATAAATTTTTTTTAAATTGCTAAAAAAAAAAAATCAGCCAGTTGCCCACTGGAGTATCCGAGGGGACTGAGTTCTGCTTCATCTTTGGCAAGGATTCCCTGGTCATGGTCTCTTAGAATTAACAGAAACCTAAGACAGAAAAGCCCTAGTCTTTGAAGGGCTTTACATTTATCTCTATGATATTTTCTAAGACATCAGTGATCAAAGGGGATCACATGATTAAATCATTGGGAGGAATTCAGCGCAAAGTTATATGAGGAGCTGAACATAGAAGAAGTAGAGAATTAGAACAATTATTGTTAACAATCTACCATAGTTCCAAGAATCCAGGTCCAAGAAAGATAGGAGGAGCAAACATGGAATTAGCTTTTTTTAAAAAATCGCAGAAAGTTCTGTAAGCTATTAAAAGGAAAGACAACTAGGAAATTTAAATCAGTAATAAAAAATCAAAAGTACTTTCTTGACCACCTTGGTATGAATACTGAGATATTTATAGCTCTTCTTTATAAAGTAATAAACTAAGAGGACATGTGATCAGAATGCCAGTTTCAAGTGCAAGATCAGCTTATTGTTCATATGACAATAAAAAGTCATGAGTCAAGTTTATTTACATCTGGGGGTAATACACGTTTCATAAATGGACAATTATGATAATTCATTGCAATTTGTATATGAAATATTACTTCAGTATATTTGACATAATTTCGAAGTAGGGTTCAATAAGCTTTTACGTATAGGAACAAAGTATAAATATTTTAGATATTGAAAGTGTTTAACCCCAGTTTTGTAATTTGAAAGCAATCATCAACAATAGGAAAATAAACTGGCATGTCTATGCTCCAATAAAACTTTACTTTTAAAAACAGGAAATGGGCCAGATTTGGTTTACAGACCATAGTTTGCCAGCCAGTTGTTAACCATAATTGTTGTATCTAATATCTCTAATTTTATTGAAGAGCAGGAACTCTGCTCTTATTTTGTTTGGGTTTATTTTCTATTTTCTAGGCTGGATCTAGAATAAACAAGGTGTTTAATAATTAATATTGTAAAATAATTATGTGTTTAGCTCTTACAAATACCAAAGCATTCGTGAAATTCCTGCTCATTGTGAAGTCATGTTTGTCTGCTCTTGCTTTTCTACTCAAGGAGTCAGAAGGAAACCCTACCCAAAAGTTAGCCACAGATGAGCCTCCTTTGGTGTAAACAAATCTACTAAGCTATGATATGTTTCTTCCAGAATGGCGATCATTTGTGTTTCCTTTGCACCTTTCAGAAGTACTTTGACCTGTGCACATTGCCACCAGGCCATATTTTTAATCTTCATTATCTCACCACATTCTCTAGGCAGGACATTACAAATTTCCTTTTACAATCATTTTACTTTGAAACTAATTGAAGGGTGTGTTCAGTTTGAGGTGAGGTCCCCTAAGTGTTTGAGCTTGGACAATTTGTGTGAGTCGCTGTGCTAATGATGAGGAAGACAATGTATAATATTTGATGGAGAGGATATCCTGCCCTTCCCCATTTCCATCCCTGCCTTCACACACCCATCACGCAACTTTCCTTACTTTAAGAAACACACTGTAATGGGATTTAGGCTTCTGAGGTTCATCTTCTTTAGGAGTTCCAGTAACTTCCTCACTAGCACATTTCAGTGAGTAAATAATCCTTATTTTTGTTTCATCTTTCTCTCTCTTTATAGGTTGAATAAGATGATGTAAAAGGTCATAAAATGATCACTTTTATCTAAGCCATGAGAAAAATAAAAGGAGTCAATATACAACACCAAATCAATTTCATTACTTTTCAGGCTAATAAAGGAATATTTTTTAACCCTTTTAAATGCCCTGTGTATGTCCCTTTTGAAGAAAAAAAAAAAAGATGGCTACATTATGAGCTAACGATAAAGGTCCAGTTTCTATAAATGTGTATATACGTACATGTGAATCTGTCTGCCCATGAGAGATTTGATATAAACACTTTTAAGTCTCACTGTATCTTAATTGAGGCTGAATTAGCACCACTAAATTGATAGAATAATTTATTTGGTTCTGTTTGCCTTGTATAAAATCACAGCTTCTGATATTGGCTGCAAATGCAGATTCTACCTCCCAGAGCAGTAACCATGACCTGATAGCAGTGACTTTTGGAACGGGTGTTGATGAAAAGATTTCCTTGTATTATATTCATGAGGTTTCCTGCTGGCCTCCTCAATGCTTGATGAGCTTAAGTGCCAGAAAAGGAGAGACTGCTTTTATGGAGCATCTTGTAGATTTTTTTTTTGTCTCAAACTTGATGATGTTTCATCTTAGTGACTTAATAGAGCATGGCCCTTACTACAATTAGCAACAAAGAATCTAGGATATGCGTAATCACAAAATGCCCCAGGGATATGGGTATGAGGCAAGTGGAGATAAGCTCTTGTCCATCTCTGGTCATTGTCTTCCAAGTTCACACATGATGCCACCCACTGCTGTTATGAGTGTTCTTCAAGATAGCAATCTGTTCCTCTATGAGAATGGGACATTAATTTTCTACTTCATGCTGGCAGCTCCCTTCTCCAAGTTGTGTTTGTTTAAGCTGTGTATTCTCTCCTCCTAACATCTGAGCCACGACATTTTTTTCATAGACCTGGGCTTGTAACTTCAGTGGTTTTGATGTTCCAATTTGGATAATTATATGCTGAATGGAATGTACACTATAGGATATTCCACAGTATTCCTCACTCTGGCAAAATAAAGATCAGCAACATGTCTTCTGTCCCTGAGTTGTGGCCACAAAAACATTACCACATATTGCCATAAGCACACTGCCAATAGTGGAGTTGCAACCCACCCTTTTTTGAGAACTTACTGCTGTATACCAACTTGATTTTTCTGCCAATGGTGTACATAGTTGTATCAATTCTGTAACATTTTATAATTTAGTGTTCCTTTAAGGAAACATTTCTTTCAATACATGATTTTATATAAAAGGAAACAAAGATCGAATATGAAGAATTCAGCATGTTATTTTCAAAAAAAAAATTTAAGATTCTCTTGTGTTGGACAGGCTGAGATGAAACTTACTATGTAGGTGAGGAGACAATGAGCTTTTTCTTATCCTTCTGCCTGAAATTCTAGAATGTTGAGATTATAGGCATATCCTACCATACCTGGTTTCATGCCATGCTGAGGATCAAACCTAGGGCCTTATACATGTTAAACAAGTATTCTATCAAATTGAGCTGCATCCTCAAGACAAGGTAACACAGCATATTAGCATACTGATGACAAATTTAGGGCTATCCTTGACCTCAGATTGCTTCTTCTTGCCCTCCTGATTCAGTTCCGTCACTCCATCACAGAAGTAGTCATCAAGAAGCTGCTACATCTACTTTGTGCTGCACAGAAGGCCTTCAATAAATAGTTCATTAACTTAGATGTGCTTGTATGTATGTCCTCACTCAACCAATATGTGAAAAGTTCATATATATATATATATATATATATATATATATATTTTATGCATATATACACAAAGACTTACAAAACACAGTAATGAACAGTCAGATGGTAAATAGCACTATAGATAAATTTTAGTTGCAAAGGGAGATCAGGAATCATGAAAGGGTTATGACTCTACTAATGGTGATCATAGAAGATCTCTCAATTATGTTTAACAAAAGAAAACCACAAGGAAATTCCTTTGAATGTCTAAAGAATAGTGTCAAATCTATAGGGGTTAGCAAGTATTAAGAACACCTAGGGGATAGAGTGCTCAGAAAAGTTAAGAACTAGCAAGGGCTGGGGAATCAATCATAGAAAGGCAGTGGTAAAAAAATGTTGTATAAAAAGAGCTGAATGGCAAACGATAAAGTGTGATATGGACAGGCAATGATGTTGCTTTACTATCAAGTAAAAAGATACACACTGTCAAAGTGAAATCTCAGCTCTTTCACTCTTCATTATGTAACTGTCAGAAGTTATATTAAATAAATATGTGCTTGATAGAGTTGAGTGAGATTTTTAAACATTAACGTAGGAGGAAATGCAAAGTCATATGGAAAGAGAGTTGCACAGGCTCCTGAGACCTTGCATATATAAACCTGTAGCAACAGTTTCAGCATGCATAGGACCCATGCAAACTCAAGCAAGGAAAAACCCAGCATAGAAATGGGCAGCAGGCCCCAATCTTAGCCAAAGAACTATTTGCAGTTAATTACTGCTGGACAAGGGAAAGTTTATATTTAAGGCAGAGTCTATAGATAGGCTTACTGGATGAACTTGCATTGAGGGATATCTGAGTAGACTAATTTTAGTTGGTAGGCCTAAACATAAATGACAGAATGCATGAAATCCACTGAAAAGGGCTATGGGAGGGTGTAGATGGGGAAAGGGTATAAAGATGATTAAGATGTTGCATATGAAATACAAATTATACCAAAAATAACATACAATGCCAAGCATGGTGGCACACATCTTTAATCTCAGCACTCAGAAGGTACAAGTGGGTGGATTACTGTGAAATGAAGGCCAGCCTGGACTATATAGTGAGTTCCAGATGGACTGAAGCTAGGCAGATCCTCTCAATAAGCAAAAAATAGCATACAATAGGGGCTGCCGAGATGGTTCAGCGGTTTGGAATGCTTTGCTACTCTTTCAGAGAACTGGGGTTCCTGTTCACAGCACTCACTCACATCTGGTGATTCACAATCTCCCATAACACCAGCTCCAGAGAATCCATTGCCCAATTCTGGTTCTGTGGGCACCAGCACATGTATGTGCATACCAAACACAGACAGACACACATACACATAAATAAATCCGAAATAAATCTTTTAAAATTAATGTTTAAAATTATATCATTTTATTTATTCAAGATGGTAGTTCTTACGTTATTTGTAATTGTAGAAACAAGCAATGATGAAGTTTTTAACAGATGATGTACAGCACATGTCAAGCACGTATAAATCCCTGGGCATGAGCTTCATCCCCACAGTCATAATGGTAATAATTTTGATGATGATGATGATGATAATAATAATAATAAGAGTTCATTACAATAGTCAAGGATTGTTTATTGCAGTGTAATAAAAGAGGTTTAACAAAATACCTAGATATTCAGGTTATAATCTGAAAACTATACATGAGTTGAATGTAGAATTTAAGAGAAAAATGAAAAAAATGACATCAGCATCAAATATTTTATTCCAATGAATTAAAAAAGAATTGTCAGTTCCATAAGGTGCTCACTGGGGGAGTCATCAGATTTGAGTAGAGGATTAGAAACCCAGTTTAGAACACACTGAGGATGAATGCTTATTTGCCCTCCAGATAAAGGTGTGATAGATAAGGAGAAACTTCGGTCATAAGCTTGGACTCTCTTTACATTTATGAGCTAGAAAAATAAAAGCAGCAAAAGAGAAGAGGAGCAGGTGTGTGAGTGTACGAGTTAAAGTGATGCTCGGGATCTCTATAGGAGAGATTGCTGCAAGGGTTGCAATTCTAGTACAAATAGACAAAACACTTAAATTAGGCCAACCTCAACACTTAAACAAAAACTAAAAGCCTGACAAAAGTAAAATTATCTTCTTTAAGTTATCTTAAAATGAAAAGGGGATTAATTTGAATTATATAAACATATGTATATACACATACTCTTATACTCTTTTTAGTTCATAAAAATTACTGAGCTATGATCTGGAAAGCAGCAAACCCCCAATTGATGAGTTTGAGATCTGAGACTTCTTTTTCCTGGGAATATCTGCTGATCCTAGAGAAGCTATTTGAGGAGTTTGAAAATTGAATAAAAGAGTTCTTGGAATTTTTGCATACCTAGTCAGAAACAATATATAGTTCAGAGCTCTCCAAATGGGAGTGAGGTATAGGGGACCTTATGTCTAGAATTTATCATCCTAGTGAGATATCCTCTAAGAGTTATAATAAATCTTGGCCACCTGAGTTTAAACCATCCAGTGAACTCACATGGCAGAAGGAGAGAACAAACTCCTACAAGTTATCCTCCAAGTTCCACACATGCTTAGTGCATACTTGTGGCCCAAACGTCTGCAACCCAAATAACTAACTAAATAAATATAATAAAAATAATCATTAAACTGAGTTGATCAGAAAAAAAATTTTGTAGACGTTTAAAGTAAATGTAAAAAGGAATACATAGCGGGCTGGAGAGATAGCCTAACGGTTAAGAGCACTGACTGCTCTTGCAGAGGACCCGGGTTTGATCCCCAGCACCCACGTGGCAGCTAAGAACCGTCTGTAACTCCAATTCCAGGAGAACTCCAGTTCCAGGGGAATCCAAGACCCTCTTCTGACCTCTGTGGCATTGCACGACACGGGTGCACAAACCTACATGCAGACAGTACACTCATACACACATACAAAAATAAATAAATAAGATTTTAAAAAGGAATACATAGCAATGTAAAGAATAATTATGTCAAAAATAGCTGTCATAATTGATTTATAGAACTATAATTATATTGTAGGATTTTAACTATATAACACTAAAGTAGTTTTTAAAATGTATAATATTGGGGAAATGCTAAGTGAATAAAAGGTATCAAATATCGTTGCCTTCTATACATAACAAAATAAATAGGATTTCACTTTGGTTAGTCAAGAATGCATCCTTCAGGAGATGGAAAGATGGAGTGCTTAAGAGGATTGGCTATTCTTTTTTCTTTTTTAATTTTTTTTTATTTCTGTATGTGTATGAATGTACTGTCTGCATGCAAGTGTGTGCACCCGTGTCGTGCAATGCCGTGGAGGTCAGAAGAGGGTGTCGGATTCCCCCGGAACTGGAGTTCTCCTGGAATTGGAGTTTCAGATGGTTCTCGGTCGCCATGTGGGTGCTGGGGATCGAACCCGGGTCCTCTGTAAGAGTGGTTGGTGCTCTTAACCGCTAGGCCATCTCTCCAGCCCTAGGAATGGCTATTCTTGCAGAAGGTGAGGGTTTGGCTTTCAGGACACAAATGGTGGTTACCAATCGTCTGTGACTCCAGTTCTCCAGTGTCAGGGTATCCAATGCCCTCTTCTGGCATTTTATGACACTGATGGACTTACATGCATTCAGGCAAAATACTCATACATATAAAATTAAAATATATAAACTTTTTTTAAAAGAATATCTTGCAGCCTTTAGGAAACCTTACAAACAATAAAGTACTATAGAGCTATGCTACTTTTATCTAATGAAAACACTAAAAAATGAAATGTTCAAGTTATTTTTGTGGGTGGCATTGTAAACACAGCCAAATACACACATGGCTGGAGTGGTCATAGATCCTAGAGAAAATGCTAACTCTGTCATATCTCCACACAAATCATATTTCTTACCATAAACTAAACATGGATGGATATATTTACAGACAAGCATACCATGCCTCGCTTCTGAATGCTTCTTATTACAACAGATGGAAGCTTCTGCAGAGTTCCACAACTGGCCAGATGCAGAGAATATATGTCTGAGAGATGCTTAGTCATTGGTGACACATCTACAGGTGAACTTCTATACCTAAAGCTCATGAAAAAAAATGGAGCCATGGATAGAGAGAAATTAATACATCCATCAACACTATTGAAGCTTTCTTATATAACAAAGTCAGATGTACACAGGAGGCAACAACTGGATGAGTTTTAGAGAATAAGAGATGGCAGTGTGTGTACCTGTGTAGGACCACCCACCCGGGCTCAAGTACCACTGGGGAAGAGGAGGCAGAAAGATTATAAGGGCCAGGACTGGTTCAGGACAACGTCAGCTGGCACATATGAACTTTGGGCAATGTTGGCATCCAGTACACGACCCATGCCAGCTCAATTACATAAGGTGGCATGCAAGTCATAGTAGATGTAGGAGCTTCTCTTGCTACGAACAGGTACAATGCAGTCCTGCTAAGGGAAGGGGAGCCCAGTGGCCACCTGTGGTCACTGCGGGGAACTGATCCCTCAGTGCAGAAGTCAGTTGGTTACTTTCTTAACCCAACATGAGAGGTAGGTCCAACTCAGGTCCTTAGCCTGGGAAACAGAACATTTCCTGTCTGGCCATGCTATCCCACCTGCCCAAAGACTGCTGGTCTCTGGACAAGAATTTCAGGGTGATGGCTGACAGCCTATCTTCAGTCTACACCCACTCACAATTCACTTTACAGGGTGGTGACCTGATCCGTCTCCGTCCTGCCCATGCTAGCTTATCAGGCTGGTTATCTGCTAGACCTCCTTCCAACCAGTAGCCACCGACACTCACATCCAGGCCTGCTTTGACGAGCAAAGCAACAGACGGGAATTCTGTGTAATGATGGTAATGGAGAATTTTATTTATTGCCTGCTGCAAGTCACTTTTATAAGCAAAATTATGTCAGCTCCCAGAGTCAATCACAGGCCCCCAGTTTCAGGCCACTGTATACTGCTGCTCTGCCTAGCATCATGTGCCTGGGCCACATTCCTTGCTCCCTCTTGGTGCAGGGTCAGAAGAGCCCCATGACTCCCGCAGTGCCCTGAAGGACGTTAGCTGAGAACTAGCCCTTAGTTTCAAACTGGACCTTCCCACACCATAGACTGAGAAAGACTAAATATTAAATTGAAGAATAAGTATTCCAGAGTGTGGGAGAGCATAACTTATCCATGATCTCTAGATGAGCTGACTAGACTGCAGTGGATGAAATTTCACTTAAGGACATATGGGTACAAATGCTTGACTGGATAAGTCTTGCCATGTATGGTGGAATAAAAGAGGCCTGGTGGAGGATCAGAGGGGAACAAATGGGGTGGGTGTCTATACTTGGCTGAAAACGGTTCTATGACAATATAAAGCTTAATAAACAAAACAAAGATGCTAAAAACTACTAAAAAATTATTTCCAGGCCGGGTGTGGTGGTGCAACCTTTAATCCTAGCACTTGGGAGGCAGAAGCAGGCAGATCTCTGTGAGCTCATGGCCAGCCTGGAACCTTCCGTGGTAGGAAAGCCAAGATTAGGATTTAGCCTTTAAAATAGAGATTTACCTGGTAAGAGTCAGGGATGGTGCGGTAACAGTTATTTCAAGGAAATAGCTGATCAGTGAATCACAAGTCCCAACAACAGGTTAGAAATCCAAATATAGTAACACAAACACAAATTTATGTTGAATTTTTAAAAGTGAGATATCCTTTAAATAGAAATTTGTAGCAGAAGTTTTCAAGATGAAGAGTCTGTACAAATTCTAGTTATATTTGATAGTTGTGTAAGTGAGGTCATCATTAAATACAGTTATTCCCCCATCTTAAAAAGGCATTATTACAATCTCAATTGCTTATATAAAAGAAGTAATTAATATTTGGCAAGAAACTTGAAATGATGACGCTGGATTACATCTCCATTAAGTTCTGTTAAACATGTTTGGCTTCTATGTTTAGCTGTTTATTGGTATCTAGGTAGTTATTTAATTAGCTACTTGTTTAATGAAGTCATTTATTACTGTCAAGGTAGCCATAATCAAGGACATAATACAAATAAAGCATGAAAAACATTAAAATTAATTCATCAGCCAAATATGAGCCCTTATAACAAAGGAGACATTTAATTGTTTTAGGTCTGGTATTGAAATTAGCCTGATTGACTTTCTGGCTTAGAGTCAATAATCTATTATCTCCTCTTCAAATAAAATAAATCTAGTGCAAAAAAAGTCATTGGACCATTTGTTTTGCAGGCACAATCAAGGGAAGGTGTATTTATTCCCCATTTACAACACCTGGGAAAACAAATTACTGAAGCAAGACAGAATGTACCATAATGTTATTGCATTCATTAAGCTTCACTCCACACTAAATTTCTATGGCCCTCTAGATTTTAAAGAACAAGGTATAGTGTTTCTGCTCATGTTTTTTTTTTTTTTTATGTGTATGAATGTATTGTCTGCATGCAGGTCTGCGCACCCGTGTCGTGCGATGCCGCGGAGGTCAGAAGAGGGTCTCGGATTCCCCTGGAACTGGAGTTCTCCTGGAACTGGAGTCACAGACGGTTCTCAGCCGCCATGTGGGTGCTGGGGATCGAACCCGGGTCCTCTGCAAGAGCGTTCGGCGCTCTTAACCGCTAGGCCATCCCTCCAGCCCCCTGCTCATGTTATTTAGGCATAAAGTGCTTTCATTTACATTAGCATGCATAATAATAATGCAAGATGCTTTAGAGAATGTTTACTTTAAAGTTTCAGAGGTAAAGGATTTGTTTTCACATTTTGGTTTGCTTTTCTGTTTTCAAAAAGAGAAAATGAGAAACGTAGACTAGAATATATTAAAATATTGCATGGCTTTTAAGAATTTAGAAGTCACATTGATTGATATATATGATACATATGGCCATTAAGTATACACGTAAAAAATCTATGATTTAGCAAATAATTTTCAATGTAGTATTATTTCTCCTCCAGGGAATCCAAGGAATCTAGAAAATGATATGCCATATATTTTTTATTACTGTATAATGCATGTATATATTAACCTAATAATAGAAAAATTAGAGAGAGCTTTTCCAAGGAATAATAATATCTATCTGATTAGAACAGAAACTTGCAATGAGAATAACCCTGACATAGTAAACTATGAACCTATGCAAAGAGTTTGAGGGAAAGGGAAGTTATAAAAGACAAAAAATAAGAATGGTAGCCTTAGATATTATAGAATAAACAATCTTTGGCTACTACGACAAATAAGGCTGACTAGATGTTGGTGAGCAGGTATTCTCAGTATCAGTTGTCTTTGTAGAATATGATAATACTTTTTGTGTAATGTCACCACAGTCTTTATGCAAGCTCATAGTTCTGGTAATCTTTTATTGTGATCATTATCAGGAAATTATGAAGGAAAACCCTTTATAATTTCTTTGCTTTTATTTCTTTTCTACATCTCCCTCTTCCTCCTCCTCCTTCGCCCCTTCTTTTCCCCTCTCCTGGTTTTTCTTTTTGTTCTTCTTGTTTGTAGACTTGATATAGATGACTCCATTTTTATTCCGACAGCATTCACATTGCTTTCACATAAATTAATATTATCAATGAAGTGACTCCTTGATTTAAGTCCTGTGATTATATCCATATATCTCTGGGAAGTAAGGTGTTTGCTGGTGAGTCTGACAGCCTGAGTGCAAACCCCAGGATCCAATTAGTAGGAAAGAACTTACTCCTACAAATTGTTCTGTGGCCTCCAGATCCATGTTTTGGCAAGCATTTCATGGCAACCATAAACACACATATACATACACACACTAAGTAAACAAATAAATAAATAAATAACATATTTTCCTATTTTAAGAAAATAAGTGTCAAAGATCACATAATTGCTATGCAGTTCAGCTAAAATTTTAATTCTTGGGTCATCTGTTTCTAGAGAATCAGCATTCAAGTACATTTTCTTTAGACATATATCAAACTGCCTCTGGTAAAATTATAATTACACCCATATTTCATGAAGGAGTCATCAATATTTGAGTCATTCTCCTAACCAGAAATATAGATCAGCCCTAGTCAGCATTGTCTTATAGTTTAGACATTAAGTCACATTTTATTTTCTGAAGCTGCAGTCTAAGTTTGTTTCTTTTGGTATATCTTTTGTAGTCAATTGTTTTTTCTTAGAGTACATATCAACTCATATTAAATTAAGTGATAATAAATTATAAATCTACCCCTAGCACATAACTGCATGATCCATTAGTGTAGCACCTACCAGCATAATTTTTGCAGAGTAAAAATTCCAAAATATTTAGCTATTAAATGAATTGAGGACTCAATAATTTACTTACTATTACTTAGGAATACGTCCTCTTTATTTTTTAATAATTTTATTTTTATGTTATACATATGAATGTACTACCTGCATGTATGTTAGTGCATCTGTGTTGTGGAATGCCTGTGGACATCAGAAGAAGCTTTAGATCTGCTAGACTGGAGTTATGGATGGTTGTTAGGCACCATGTGAGTGCTTGGAATAGAATCCTGGGCCTCTACAAGAGCAGCAAGTGCTTTTAACCTCTGAGTCATCTCTTCAGCTCCACACTTGCTCTTTAAAATGCTTAATACTTGTGGTTATACACCCAGGAATGGTATGGCTGGGTCAGGTAGTAGGCTCATTTTGAGTCTTTTAAAGATTCTCCACACTGCTTTCCATTATGGTTATACAAGTTTACATTCCCACCAGCAGTGAATGAGTGTTCCCCTTTCCCCACAACCTCTCCAGCATTTGATGTCTTTTGTGTTCTTGATCTTAGCCAGTCATAATGGAGTGAGATGATATCTGAGAGTAGTTTTAATTTGCATTTCCTTAATTATTAATGATGTTGAACACTTTTTGAAGATGTTTCCCAGCCATCTTTCCTTCCTTACTGGTGAAGTCCCTGTTAAAGCTCTTTACTCCATCTTTTGAGTAGGTCATAAGACTCATCCTACTGCAAAGATACATGCACATCCATGTTTATTGCAACTCTCTTCGTAATAGCAAAGTGTTGGAACCAACCCAAATGCCCCTCAACTGACCAGTAGATGACAAAAATGTGGTACATGTACAAAGTGGAGTACTACTCAGTGGTAAAGAAAGATGACATCATGAACTTTGCAGGTAAATGGATGGAACTTGAAGCCATTATGCTAACTGAAGTAACACACTCCCAGAAAAATAAGTGGTGAATGGTCTCCCTCATTTGTGGATGCTAACACAAAATCCCCAGATGAAAGGCAAGCTGAACAACATTACTGTTATATTTCTGTTTATCTGAAAGCAACTATGTTATTATAATGTAAATCTCTTAACGGGCTCTAGAATCGATCCACCACTTACTTTCATACTCTGTAATTACTGTATATGAGTAGAAAGTATGTATGCATATTTTAGAGTAATATAAAATTAAAGGAGGAAAATGTGAATTCCTAAACATAAAAAAGTATGAGAGAAAGATACAGGATAGTTATGGCAGAGTGCATGATCTGGGGTGGGGGGAGGGAAAGGGGAATATGTCTAAACTGAACTGAGAAACGATGTCTGAAATACACAGAACATCAATAAAAGCATTATAAAAAATAAAATGCTTAAAACTTCAGTAGGAAGTCCTCTTTCTTCTCAGTTGGAGTTACATTGGTTTCAGTGTCTAATATCTATATCTATGACCTTTCATTCATTAATATCCACCTCTTTTACTAGAATACAAAATTCTGCAAATCATGAGTGGTTTCTTATTTGTTTTTCCATTACCTACAGTGTCTACTTAGAAATGAATACTAAAGTCATTGAATTTTTAAAATGAAATGAACTAGGTAAGGTGACAGGAGTCTTCTTGCTAATCTTCTTTTTAGATCTGAATCTTGTAGGAACCAGGCTGGAGGGCCTGAAAAAACTGTGACTTTATCACAGCTAATTCAAAACAATGAAGTTCTGCTTGTCCACTGTGGGCACATGCTGTTCTAACATGTCAAATGTCCCATTTAACAGAAGAAATATCTAAAGAGAAAAAGAACATTAAAATATGCAGACTGTCTTATGTCTTTAAAATGCAAACCACATGTGTTTTGTGTTCTAACATACTCTGGACTCCATCAGCAACTTTCAGTCATATGAACTTATGGTACCCCCAGTTTTGAATTTCAAATGCATTGTTCTTCACGTACATGCATTGACCCATACTAGGAATTCTGACTGTTTTCTCAATAGTAAGGACAGTGTCTCATGATTATTGACACTTTCTTCCTTCATTCATTTGAGGGCCAGAGCATCTGGAAGACAAGCATTCTCCTAGGCCTATAGCCTGTGGCTATGGATCAAAAGCACCATCTAGAGCCACAGTTTGAAATACATCCACAAACCAGGACATATTAGAAGCATGTCTTTACCAAATAGGTTGACTTAACCACACAATTTATTCTGCCACCCACAAGAAATACAATGGTTAAAAACAAACAAACAAACAAACAAACAAACACAATGGAAAAATAAAAAGAAAACATCAAAAGAAAAACAATCCCATAGTAAGCTGAGTGCGATGGCACAAGCCCTTAATCCCAGCACTCCAGAAGCAGGCAGATCTCTTTGAGATCTGGGACAATCCAGTCTACATAACAAGTTTCAGGCCACCAGCTGGGGTTACAGGGAGAACCTGTCACAAAAATACACACACACACACACACACACACACACACACACACACACACCCCAGAATGCCTGACAATTTTCAAAACTAGACTTTGAAATTATAAACTTTTGGTAACAAATGACTTCCTTTCTTTTTTATCTTGTTTAAACTCAAGAATAGAAGAATATTGACAGCAATGTGTGCATTTAAATTTTATTTTTATCAAGCTTTTTTAAATTTCATATAACAATTCTTAATCAAAATTAAACCTCCTCCTTCACCTGGAATTCCCACCTAACCCCCCACCCAGATCTCATGCATTTCTCCATGAATGTTAAGTCTTATCCAGTCAAGAGTCTGTATTCAGATATTCTTTGGTGCAAGTTCATCCACTGGAGTCTAGTCAGCCTATCTAGAGGTAATAAGAAAGATCTATTCCCTCACCAAGTAGTAATCAGTCTCCAACAGTTCCCAGGCTGAGACCTGCTGACCATACATTTCCCTTCCTCAACTCTGGGCTGATGTCTGATTGCCATGGGTTTTGTGCTTGATGCTGCCATTGCCACAAGATCAGATGTACAAGCTTCCAGTCACCTGAAATCCTCTGTTTCCTTGTGGCTCCACCCTGGTTCTTACAAGTCTTCTCCCTCTTTCACAATGGTCCCTAAACCATGGGTAGGTGAGGTTTAATATAGGAGTCCTATCCAGGGATACACATACTCTGGATTCTCTTACTCTCTAAATTTTGACCAGTTGTGGCCTTTTGTGTGCATCATACTCTATTATATAAGTAAGTTTTGCTCATGAGAGTTGAGAGATGCTCTAGTTTTCTCTCTACTCCTGCTCCTCTGTGTTCCATTAGCTCTATATGTAGAGTTTCCACAGTGGCTATGTCAACTAGAACTGGACACCTCTTAGACATATACTGTCTGTGTATGACCAGTTGTGGAAGTCTACAAGTAACCTCTATCTATTTTTTAAGTTTCTTTGATATCTTAGAGTGGTTTTAATTTGCATTTATTTAATTATTAATGATGTTGAACACTTTTTAAGATGTTTCTCAACCATCTTTACTTCCTCATTGGTGAAGTCTCTGTTCATCGCTTTACTCCATCTTTTGAATGAGTCATTTGTTTTCTTCATGTTTTTGGAGTAGTTTATATATTCTGGATGTTAATGCTCTGTCTGATGTATCACTGGCGAAGATTTTTCCTCCCACTCTTTGGGTTTTCTCTTCACTTCCTTGATTGTTTCTTTAGGTGTACAGAAGGTTTTGAGTTTGATGAGGTCCCATTTGTCAACAGTCAACCTTATTTCCTGCACAGCTGCTGTCTGATTTAGAAAGTCTTTTCCTACACCGACATCTTGTAGGTTGTTGCCAACTTTTTCTTCTATCACCTTCAGGGTTTTGGGTTTCATATTGAGATCTTTGATCCACGTGGAGTTGGTTTTTGTACAGGGTGAGAGGTAGGGGTTTAATTTTGTTGATCCAGTTTTTCCAGCACCATTTGCTGAAGATACTATCCTTCCTCCAGTGCATTTTTTTGCCCCTTTGTCAAATATGAGGACGCTGAAATTGTATGAGTTCAAGTTTGAATCTTGAATTTTGTTCCATTGGTCAATGGGTCTGTTTTTGTGCAAGTACCAGGCTGTCTTTATGACAATAGCCCTGTAGTAGCTTAAAGTCTAGTTAAGCAATTCCCCCTATATTGCACTTTTCACTCAGGGTTGCTTTAACAATTTGGGGTCTTTTGTTTTTCCCATATGAATTTCAGGATTTTTTTTTCTAAGACTGTCAAGAAACTCATGGGGATTTTGATTGGGATTGTGTTGAACCTGTATATAAATTTGGGTAAAATGGACATTTTTACTATATTAATTTTTCCAGTCTATGAGCATGGGAGTTCTTTCCATCTTTTGATGTCATTTTCAATCTCCTTCAGGGGTTTAAATTTTTTGTTGTAGAGATCTTTCGTGTCTTTGGTTAGATTTGTTCCCAGGTATTTTTTTGAGGCTATTATCATGTCTATAAACATAAGGATCCATATTTAGCATATAATAAGAAATTTCATTTCTCTGGAGCTATAACAGAAGTAGAGATTTCTCTAGGATCTATGATCTCTCTAGCCACGTGTATTTGACTGTATTTACAATGCCATTCATGAGTTCACTCCCATTGAGAGGGATTTAAATCCAAATAAATAGCTGTTGCTTACTCCACCCTCAGATAACAGTACCATTACTGCAGCAGGAAAGATTGCTTCCTGTATCAGCTGTAATGGTTATTAGGGTTTAGGGCTGGGTTGGACCACTGACTGATTTTTCTCCGTTGTGCTTGTATGGTGTCCTCTAGACCTATGAGAGCTAGACTATAGGTCAAAGGCTGCCAGGTCATTTCTTGCTCCATTGCTCCAAGTCTTGCGTCCAGAGTATGTCCTTTTTTGAGCAGTAGAAACTTGTCTTTAAATTATGGGAGATAACCAAGATCTCAGGCTGAGCTATTTTGGGAGTCTCTTGGACTATTCTGCCCAGCCACTTGAAAGGAAGTCTCTCCTGTCTCCAACCCTTTGGATCTCCTTTAAAATGTGATCAATCATCCATAGCATAGAATAGACATTTGGTCATGTAAGTAGCAATCATAACACAATAAGGGATTTTTTAAAGACTTATTTCTTCTTGGTTTGATACACAATATACTAAATAGTTTTCTTTCAAGTATTAGAGTTTATGGGGTGATGCTTACAGAAAAGTCTAATATGATGCACAATATATCACTCCTTACCTCAGTTCAGCTATAGATGACAGTGAATGAGATTATCCCTGCTTTTGCACCTCAAATTGTCAATCATTCATAACAATTTCTCAGAGTCACAGGATAAAAGAAATTGTATTATGTTATTATAACAAGTGAGAAATAACAGTGTCTGGGGAACGATCCTCTTTCTAACCAAATGTGAAAACCCCATTTTCAGCATTAATAATGCTCTAAGATCTAAACTGTATTGTGTTGCTTTATTTTCTGGTCCTGTGAGAACTTATGATGTTTACTGACTGTATTACGATGTGATTTATCTGTATTCAGTATCATAAAAAGATTTCCTCTAGAAAAAGACAGTAATTGAGAATGGAAGCAATATCTTACATATTACAAATGTTTGATTTATGATAATTATTCTATGAGCAATTGCAGAGAATATTGGCTGATAAACACAGAAAGCAAAAAATTAAAAGGCAGCTTCACGTTTCCCATTTTGGCACACAATAAAATTATTTTTTGATATTAAAATGCTTCAAAATTATAAATTCAATGGCAAAAAATGAAAAAAAACATGTTATAAACTGGAGAATTAAGTAAGAATAGTCCAAGTAGCTACGTAAATATTTTGTTTTCAAAAATTAAATTTATGTATGTTAATGACCATAAATATTTTTCATGTTAATTCTGATATATTTAATCCAAATAATGGACATAATTTGAATATACTGACTTGCAGAAAGTCAAATTTCAAAAGCATTAGTAGCTATTGAGTTGTAGGATTCTCTTACATAATTTTGTAAAATAACCTATTGATATATACATGACTTTCTAATATTTTCTAACCTTCCATAGGTTGCCTTTTTGTTCTGTCGCTTGTTGATTTTACTTCTGCAGAAAGTTTTCTAGATTGATATCATCCTACTTGCCTATCTTTGTTCTGATTGAAAGTGATTAGTTTTATATCCCATAATTCATTATCAAGACTAACTTCTAGTAGTTTTAGTTTTAGGTTTCACATTTACATTTAATTCACTGCAAGGTGATTTGTATGGGGGTAAAGAACGTGAAAATGTGGCATTTTTGTCAGAAAAAAAAAACATGTAAATGTATCAATGGGTAGCATATTAATGAAAAGATACTAATGTCAGAGAAATATAAATCCAAGAAACAGTAAGACATTTCCTCAGGCTTATTGGGATGGTAATTATACAAAGAGCATTTGGAAACCTAAGTGCCGAGGCTGGAGAGACAGATTAGTGGGTAAGAGCATTGGTACTCTTGCAAAGAACATATATTTTGTTTGCAGCACCTACATGATGACACACAGTTACCATAACTCCAGCTCCAGAGGATCCTGTGTCTTCTTTTGGTCTTCACCACAGCCGGTGAAACTTTTATACATATAAATAAATATTTGAAAATGTATGAGTCTTAGGGTTGAACAGATTGCTCACTGTTAGGAGCACTGGCTGCTTGCTGGGTGTGGTGGTGCACACCTTTAATCCCAGCACTTGGGAGGCAGAGGCAGGTGGACCTTTCTGAGTTCAAGGCCAGCCTGGTCTACATAGCTAGTTCCAGGCCGGCTGGGGCTACAAGTAGACCCTATTTCACAAAGACAGAAGACCCAGGTTCTGTTTAGAGCACTCACATAGCAGCTAACATTCCAGTTCCAGGGATTCAATCACAATCCTATTTTTGACTACATATTCAAGAATATTAATATTAGTATAAAAGAGATTTGTATTCCACTCTTCATTTAGTCATTATCATCAATATCTATGGGGTTGGAGAGATGGCTCAGCACTTAAGAGTACTGGCTGCTCTTGCAAAGGATCCAGGTTCAATTCTCAGGACCCATGTGGCAGCTAACAACTGTTTTTAACTCCAGTTCCAGGGACTCTGACATCCTCTTCTGACTCTGTGGACACTGCATGGCACATATGTACTTACATGAATGCAGGCAATACATTGATACATGGAAAATACAGAGTATATAAAAATACTTCTAAAAACTATTTAAAATATGGAGATAACTACATGACTATTAATAGATGAGTGGATAAACATAATATAGTATATTCATATACTAGAATATTATTCAACTATATGGAAGAAAGAAATTCTATCATTTCCAGAAAGATGGGTGAAACTGGAAGGATTTCTCTGAACTGAAATAACCCAGTCATAGAAGATGAAACACTGTATCACCAGACTTACACAAGGGATCTATAACTGCCAGACTTACAGGAGAAGAAAATACAGTGGTGGTTGCCAGAGGCTAAAGAGCAGAGGATATGAGAAGTTGCTATTCTTTGAGTACAAAGTTTCATCTATGCTAGATAAATAAGGTATGCTTCCCATCTCAGTGCCTATAATGAATATCCTATAGTATGCTTCCAATTTGTTTAAGCAAGTTAGTGTCACATTGTACTTTTATCATAGGAGAGGGAAACTGGAGGTGTTAGGCATGTCAAGCACTTCAATTATGCTGACAGTGCCATAAATTTTGCTTGTATTCAAACAAACAAAATATACCTGAAATAGCTGACCATGTATTAATTTTGGTTATATTTCAATAAAAATTTTAAAATATAAATTTAAATTCTGGTGCACATATGGCATTTATATAGGCATATTTTGGAGCAATACTATTGGGAGGGAACCACAATAACATAAGGACGGGTCAAAGAACAGACTGATATAGTTCTGCCCCAAACAATAAACCTTTGCAGAGAGAGAAAGATATAGTACATGTATGGCAAAATGCAGGAACTGGAGTGGGCTAGGGGAAGGGAAAGGGGAATATGTCTAAACTGAACTGAAAAAATGATTTATGAAATACACAAAATTCCAATAAAATATTATATTTAAAAAAGAATAAATTTTTAAAAAGCCAAAGGTCTTTATGATAATTTATCTACATGTTCAAAAATTTCAGTGTCTTAGACCTGAACTAAATCAAATAAAATGTTCTGCTAAAAATAATAGCAAATATATGGACTTTTAAACTTTAAAAAATGTTAGGAAAGTTTTAATAAGTTTACATTGATTATATTTATGTTAGCTACAATATATCACCATTAATAAATGATAATTATCAAAATTATAGTTTTAACTTGTACTAAGCAAGGTGTTATTTTCCTGTTGGAAAACTATCCTAACTTAAACTAGCTCAGAACAGTATTTGATTTGGGCCATATAGGAGCATAAGAGCAATATTTCTATTGGTCAAGAATGAAGGAGTGATGCATGCCCCTTCCCATTTTTGAAAATAACTTCTGCTTTAAATTAAAACATCAAAACAAGGGAATGAAATACAAGCAATTAGTAACCTCTAGTAGATTCTAGAATTTCTGCAATGTATATTCACTGAGATAAGATAGTGATAAGCCATTTTCAAATATTTAGATTCTGTGATATTGAAGGATTATAAACAGTACCTCTTGGTACTCATGTGAGACTGAAAGAAGTCACATAGAAAATAACTGAGACATAAAGTACTAAATAACAATCATAATAATTTCCATTCTGTTTGCTTAATTTCTAATATTTCATTCCAGGAAAACAGTGCAATGGCTAGAAGGAATCTAAAAGTATTAGTCTGCCGAGGAGAGAAAGGACATCTCCTGTTGTTCTTATGCAATGAGCATTTGCTTGCTTTTTTTTTTCTCATTAAAATTCTATCTCACTGAACTTGAAAATCACAATGACTTATACATATAAACCACTAAACACATCAATATTGATCTTAAACAGTCTGTAAAGAAAATAATAGAAAGTAAGATAGCAAGAAAGCAAACAAGAAAAAAAGAAAGAAAGAGAGAGAGAGAGAAAGAAAGAAAGAAAGAGAAAGAAAAAAAGAAAGAGAAAGAAAGAAAGAAAGAAAGAAAGAAAGAGAAAGAAATAAAGAAAGAAAGAAAGAAAGAGAAAGAAAAAAAGAAAGAGAAAGAAAGAAAGAGAAAGAAATAAAGAAAGAAAGATAGAAAGAAGGAAGAGAAAGAAAGAAAGATAAGAGGAAAAAGAAAGAAAGAGAAAGAAAAAGAAAGAAAGAAAGAGAGAGAGAGAAAGAAAGAAAGAAAGAAAGAAAGAAAGAAAGAAAGAAAGAAAGAAAGAAAGAAAGAAAGAAAGAAAGAGAAAGAAAGAAAGAAAGAAAGAAAGAAAGAAAGAAAGAAAGAAAGAAAGAAAGAAAGAAAGAAAGAAAGAAAGAAAGAAAGAAAAGAAGAAACAAACTTAGAAAGAAATAAGGAAAGAAGGAAGGAAGGAAAGAAGGAAAAGAGGGAATTGACAGAAGAAAATTTCAATAGCTGAAAAATACATGTTTTAATAGTCAACATTTTAGCCACCAGGAAATGCAAATAAGGACTGCTTTGCATTTATATCTTACCTCAGTCAAAATGGCTAACTTTAAAAAACTGATGACTATCTGGGAATGTTGGGGAAAAGAGAACAGGTTTTCAGTGCTGGTGGGAGTGCAGCCTAGTGCAGCCATTATGGAAATCAGTGTGAATGCTCCTCAAAAACAAACAAAAAATACATGGCTCAGATGATCCAGCAATACTACTCTTGGACATATACACAAAGTGCTCTATATTCTACTCTAGAGATACCTGTTCATGCTTGTTCATTGCTGCTCTATTCACAATAGACACAATGGGGAGGGGAGCCTACCACTGTCATTCTGCTAGGTAGACATAGTTTGAAACTGACTCTTAATAAGTTACAATAGATTAGTGCCTCTCTCAAATATTGCCAGAGAAGTTATTTCTTGCAGTAGATAGTGATCAACACAGAGATGCACAACTGGTATGAATAGAGACTGCAGAGTCCTCAACACTAAATTAGAAACCCGTATCAAAGCCTTTTCTGCTAATGTTCACGGATCATTGTAGAAAAGGGAATGGAAAGATTGTGAGAGCCAGAGATGGTATATGAATACAAGAAACCCGCTGTCTGGACACCTCAATGTAGTTGCACACACGAGCCCACAACACGTATGACAGCATGCACAAACTTGCAAACTCAAGCCACATGGAGACCCAACACGTATGGGGAAGGTGGGCAGGAAGCCACAGCCTTAGTCAATTTTCCTTACTGGTGTGATTCCGGGTGGGTTGACCAGACTCCCAGGGATAGATCCATAAGCAAGAGCCTTTTGGAAACATTGACTTGATAGGCATTAAAAAAAAAAAAAAAAAAAAGCCGAGAACCATCTGAAACTCCAATTCCAGAAGAATGCCAGTTCCAGGGGAATCCGACACCCTCTTCTGACCTCCGCAGCATTGCACGACATGGGTGCACAAACCTGCATGCAGACAGTACATTCATACACATAAAGAAATAAAAAAAAAAAGACAAATAATAGAGGACATGGAGTCCGGGGTAGTAAAGTCAGTGTGAAGGGGAGAGGGGTTTGAATATGATTAAAATACATTGTATCAAATTTTCAAATCAATAAAAACATTTTTACTTTTTTGTGTATGAGTGTATTGTCTACATGTATGTAAGTGAACCCGTATTATGCAATGCCTGCAGAGATCAGAAGAGGATAACAGATTCCCCTGGAATTGGAGTTATGGACAGTTGTTAGTTGCCATGTGGGTGCTGGTAATGAAACTCAAGTCCTCTACAAGAACAGCCAGTGCTTTAAACTGCTGAGCCAATTTTCCAGCCCTCCAGTAAAAAAAAAAAAAAATCGATTTTTAAAAAAGTAAAATAAAGGAAACTCAGAAAATTTAAAGGAACAGATGAGCAGAATTTTTCCCAACAATAGCAATAATCCCATATTCTTATGATTCCTTCTATTTTTTTTTTTTTTTTTGGTCTTTTCGAGACAGGATCTCGCTGTAGTCCCAATAGTCCTGGAACTCACTCTGTAGACCAGGCTGGCCTTGAACTCACAAAGATCCTGCCTCTGCCTCCTAAGTGTTAGGATTAAAGATGTGCGCCACCACTCCCTCCTTCTATTTTTAAAGCATTTGTCCAAATATATATTATCTGATACTACTCTATTAAAAACTTGTGTGATGGCTCCTTTTTTATCTCCATTCAAATTTACCAAAAACAACTCAAAGTCAACATTTGGATTGACCTAAGTCTGGCATGTCCCAAAACAAATGGGCTCAGAAATCAAATTTTCCCATTCCTGGACTCTCCATTAATGTTTTGATGTTTTATGCAGAATTTATAAAGGAATTCTAGCAATTAAAATAAAACAATTCTGATCACTTCCAAGCAATCCATTATCTTCATTAGGTTTTATAATCAAGATTATATGCATTATCTTCATTAGGTTTTATAATCAAGATTCCAAGAAGTGTATCATGTTATTACAAAATGTGACATTCTTAAAACCCTTTGTAAAAAGAAATAAAGATAGAATACATAGTTTGTAGGACAATTTGGAGACAAAAATTAATTTACTAATATGGAAAATCACTTTTAATGATTATGTCTTACTGTCTATATCTTTCTTGTAAGTTTCAAAGAACCATTGTATTTATCTTTCCCTTTTATATTCATGAAAATAAAGACAAGGTCAAAGTAATAAAGAAGGAATAGAATATTATGTAAACATAGCAGAGTTTATTTTCTTTATGAATGAAGAGATGGAGGTAGTCTGTGTTTTCACTATATTAGAACAATTTACTGAAAGTATTTGAATCGTGTTTTTAATACAAAATGCAAGAAATGACATGGATATTATCTTTAAGTTAGATGATCAATGGACCCTACTCTCTGTATATATTTGTCTGTCTCTTGACAGATGATAGATAGATAGATAGATAGATAGATAGATAGATAGATAGGAGCCTGCCACAACTTTAAAATCCTGGATTCCTTGTTTTATTTAAGTTCAATTTCTGTTGCCTAAATAATCTTTAGTGTGAGTCCATTGCCTCAGGCATTGTTGATTTACCTGGGTTCACAGCATTAAAGAAACCTGGCTCTCTTTCCCCAGCAGCTACTTTCAGTAACTCCTCCTCTAAGGGTGGTACCTCCTGTCCACCCCCACCCAGAGTAAGATTTTATCTGGCTTCAGCTTGCACAGGTTTTGTGCATGCTGTCACAACTCTTGTGAGTTCATATGTGTAACTCCCCCATTGTGTCTTGAAAACATTTTCATTGTAGTCACCCAGTGCCTCTCACTCTGACAATCTTCCCGGCCCTTATTCCATGATAATCCCTAACTAAGCAGCATGTGTAGAGGAGTGTGATATAGTTGTCCCACCTAGGCTGAGCATTCCATACTGTTTAACTGTCTATATGTTGAACAGTTTTGGGTCTCCATGTTAATTGTCACCGACTACAAAATAAACTTCTCTGATGAGGGTTGAGAGATGATGGAGCAATATATGGATATAACGATATATCATTAGGGGAATCTATTTTTTATCCTATTGCCCTTTCGGGAGTTTGCTCACCTACATAATTTCTCTCTCGATCAAAATACATTACTTCCTCCCCCCCACAAATACAACTGTATTTATAACATGAAAAAAATTACTTGTAGTTTTGGAATCTCACTTTGGTTAACTCAGACAAAAATTATTGTGTTCATTTGTGAATGTGTCAATAATTGATTTCTATCTATGATCCACTCTGAAAAAAATCATAATAATTACAGTAGAGCATTAGTTGTTACAGCTTTGTCAAGAAACTCACTCAATTGAGAAATTGCTTCCCTTTGTCACAGCTCCTTTAACCGAATAATAAAGTACATTACAAGAACACTTCCTGCTTATAAAACATCCAACATCTGAACATACTTTTTCTATCGGGGGCTGGAGCAAGACAAAAGTTACAAAAGAATTTTGTTGCGTAAAGGAAAAAGAAAACCATGTTAGTAAAATCTGAAGCAGTGAAAACAATTAGTCAAAAATCGTAGGGCATAGGAGACTGTCCATCGTATGCATAAACATTCTGTGGGCACATCACTGATAACTTCTCATACTTTGCTGGCCATGTTGCTATTTAAAATAAATCTACCCTTAACACTGAATCAGATCACATAAAAAAGACAATTCTTCATAACATCAAATCATCCTTAGTTTTAAAACAAAATCTGCTATTGTAACTTTTCCTTAAGCATTGGGAGTAGAGATAACAATGGAAATCTTTTCCAAAGAAATGAGATTTCCTCTTATTGTGAAGATGAAAACACTCCCTCTTAGTCACAGTGAGCAAGGAAAAAATCAGTCATTTGATTGTTTCTTGGTTTTAGGTGCGCCTTCTAAATTAGATGACATTTACAGGACTCAGGATATAAGAGAAGGAGTTTATCTAAGCAATTTTTAAACAGTAAAATGTTATAGATCTCAGAATCTACAGTTTTTCCTACTTGGTTAAAAGATGTTTGCTAAGGAATAAATAACAGTTAATATGGTTCCTGATAGCTCATGACAATCAAACTAAAAACTCTAGTTTTCTAAGCTAGCTAAAGAGTATTGTCATTAAACTGCACTTTGGTTTTAAAGTATCATAAAATGCATCCATAGGAACACAAAACATGCTTTCATAGTGCAGTTAAGTATTCCAGTGCTTGTGAGGAAATGTCTGAATTTTAAAGAGGAAGCAACATTATGATTTCCCAAGAAAATGATCTAGTTTCCAAAAATATGAGTTTATAATATTTTATTTATGTGTATGAGCATACCGTCTGCATGTATGTAAGTGTACCTGTGTCATGCAATGCCTTTGGAGGTCAGAGGAGGGCATCATATACCCTGAAACTGGAGTTACAGACAGTTGTTAGCCACCAAGTGGGTGTTGGGAAACAAACCTGAGTCTCTTGCAAAAGTAGTCAATGCTCTTAACAGCTGAACATTCAGAAAATATGATTCTTAATGTGTTTAGTTTTAGATATCTGGTACATCTGATGAAAGTTTAAAATGAAAGGAGGATGATTCTGTTTCAACCTTCAAAAGAACTTATAAAATTAGAGAGATAAGCAACAGTTTAAATATACATATTGTTTTCTAAAAGAAAAATTACATTTGTATCAACTGACATGTTTGAGCAGTATAAACTGTTAGAAAGTAATACCTATTGGCTCTTGGTCTGTAGCTCAGTGATAGAGTGATAGTCTCCTATGCACAGTTGAACCTTGTGTTCAGTTCTTAAAAACAAATTCTCATAGTAGCATGCACATATATAGTATGTGTAAGATAGATGCATACATGTGCAAACATGTATGTGCAGGTGTCCATGCCTATGCTATGTGTGTGGAAGAGTGGAAACAAGAGATAGACTTCGGGTGTCTTGCTCAATCCCTCTTTATCTTAGGTTGTTTTGAGACAGGATATATTGCTGAATCTGAAGCTCACTGGTTCAACTAGGCTGGCTAAACAGCCCGTAAGATCTGTTTGTTTCCACCTCTCCACTGTACTTCCAGAAATGGGATTTCAGCTGTGCACCAGTGAAATGCTTTTATGTGGGTGCTTGCAATCTGGAATCAGACTTTCATATTTGTACAGCTTTTGACCCACTGAGCCATCTCCCCAGTCCCCAATAAAATGTTGTATTTGAAGGACAATCTGGGGGAGGTGAAAGAATACCAAGTTAAGACAGAAGATCAGATCTTGGTTATTAGCACCATGGCTGTAGGCACATCAGTAACAATTCTGTTCTACTAATTTACTGAGCATTTTCTTGAGTCTAACTTCATGTGTTTGACACAGGCTCATTCTGAGAAGCAAACAAAATACATATGAAAAATTCTTGAGTCAGATCTAGTTTCAAATGCTCATCCCCATTCAAAGATTGGTGAAAATACTTAGGTTTGTTCTGCATTATTTTCTTTGATTTACAGTGAAGCAGCCAACCAATATATTGGTGACAAGAATGAGATAAAGAATGCATTACTTCCTGGGTAGATGCAAGTGGACTTCTGCAAACTGGAGCCCAGCATGTTCTGAATAGGGAATTCCAAGTTAGCCAGGGCTATATAATGAGACCCTGTCTCACATAAAAACAAATGTATAAATAGTTTATTTGATTCATTAGGATCTTAACAACCTTCGTTAAGTAATGAATCCACTGTATCAGAATCACAAGGGCAGATGATGGAGCCAGGAGGACAAGACAACAGTAAAAGAAGCACCACACCGACATTCTAGGATTTACCTCACAACCATTAAGGGAATGAGGAACTGCTCCATTGTTAATATATTAATTTATCTTCTTAATTTTCCCCAGTACTATTATACCCACTCAGTATGTCAGTGATAATAGTGCTGACAGCAACTTAAAATGCGGTATGTAGCAGGGCGTGGTGGCGCACGCCTTTAATCCTAGTGCTTGGGAGGCAGAGGCAGGTGGATCATTGTGAGTTCAAGGCCAGCCTGGTCTACAGAGTAAGTTCCAGGACAGCTGGGACTACAGGGAGACCCTGTCTCGAAAACACCAAAAAAAAAAAAAAAAATACTGTTTTTTTTTTTTTTTTTTTTTTTTTTTTTTTTTAAAAAAAGAAAAAAACATTTCCAAGAGATTGTCAACTCCTTTAAAATCATCATTTAAGAAAATGTATGTATCTACCTAAATAACTTGATTTTATAATACTGTTAATAGACACCCTGTATTATTATTACATTTTCTTGCTTTCTAAATATAATATAGCAAAATAACTAAAGAAATGCATTTCATCCATCCATGGATCCATGCAATCAGAAAATATGCATTAGGTATATAGCATGGTCATTGCCTTTGTTAAAGAAAGGCATTTTATAACTAAATTTCCTTGAAGAAATGTTAATAGGAAACATAAGGTTCTATGATGTCAGAGGGGAACAGAAAACACATCCAAATGAAACTGAAAAGAAATAAGTAACCTGGTTTGTTTCTCATTTAATGATAGAAATATTTAATGGTACTATTTTCAGTGTTCCTCCTCACTTCCCATATATCCATGGCTCAGGCCCCAAAAAAAGACCATCATATTTTTATTGCCAAGTCCTGGGAAACATTCATCTATTTTCAATATGGTTTTTCCTATTCTGGACATTTCAGGTAAACTGAATTATCAAAAATGTGCAAACTTCCAACTGGCTTCTTCCTATTCCCTCCCCTCTCTTTATTGACCTCAGTTCTTTTTCCTCTGCATCCTTCTCCCCAATTCATGTATATAGGGAGATAGGGAGTGCTTTTTAAGATGTTCCTGCCTTAGACTCATATTTACTGAATACTAGGTGTGTGCCATCATAGAACAAGTAATCCATCCTTTTCCATATTAACTTTTCATGTTGATATGATGTGTGTGAGAAAAGGAGAAAGAGATACAAGCTTAAAGAAGATAAAGAGGCCAGCCTGCGAGCAGGAGATAAACAGGAAATGTGGGACACCATGAAAAGACCAAGCCCTGCATCATAGTGATAGATGAAAGAGAAGAATCTCAAGATAACAGTATTGACCATATCGTCAACAGAATTTTAGAAGAAAAAAATCCCCAAATAGAAATAAGACATATCCAAACAAATACAAGAAGCACATAGAACACTGAATAGACAAGATCAGAAAAGAAATTTCCCACACCATATTATAGTTAAAACACTAGATGCTCAAAAAAAAAAAGACAGAATACTGAAAGCCGAAAGAGACAAACAAGTTACATATAAAGGGAAACCCATCAGAATTACAACTGACTTTTCAATGCAAAAAGTGAAAGTCAAAAAATGTGGATCAAAGTATTTCCAGTATGAAATGACTATAGATGCGAACCCATATTACTTTACCCTTCAAAAATGTAGATTATAGTTGAAGGAGAAAGAAAAAAAATTTCATGACATAAAAAGATGAAAGAATATATGTTCAGGAAACCAAACGTTCAGAAAATACCCAAAGCAATTCAAAGGACAGAGGAAAAGCTCAACTAACCCCCATAAACTATACAGAGTAACTAATGAAAGTATAACTGCAGAAATACAAACCCAGACCAAGAATGCAAACAAAAAATAGAGAGGAAGCAAAATACATCTCTCAATAATAACTTTAAATATTAATGGTCTGAACTCCCCAATCAAGAGACACAGTCTGGGAGAAAGGACTAAAAAACGGAATCCATCATTTTGCTGTCTACAAGAAACCCATCTCACCTTCAAGGACAGGTACCAGCTTAAGGTGAAAGGATGAAAAAAATTATTCTAAGCAAATGTACCAAAATGCAAGCAAGGAGTTCCTAATCCAATATCAGACAAAATAGACTTCAGAGTAAAACTAATCAGAAGAGGCAAAGAGGGTCACTATATTCTTTTTTGGAGGGGGGTCTTTTTTTTTGTCTTTTCAAGACAGGGTCTCCCTGTAGCCCCAGCTGTCCTGGAACTCACTCTGTAGACCAGGCTGGCCTTGAACTCACAAAGATCCACCTGCCTCTGCCTCCCAAGTCCTAGGATTAAAGGCATGAGCCACCACTCTCGGCCGTGGGGGTCTTTTCAAGACAGGGTCTCCTTGTGTCCACAGCTGTCCTGGAACTCACTCTGTAGACCAGGCTGGCCTTGAACACTCAAAGATCCACCTGCCTCTGCCTCTCAAGTGCTAGGATTAAAGGAGTGGGCCACCACGACCAGCTAGGGTCACTATATTCTTATCAAAGGAAAAATACACACAAATCTCTGATGCACCAAATTTTATAAGCACAGTTCTGCAGGACTTCAAGGCACAGATTAATCCCAGAACAGTAATAGTGGGGGACTTCAATACCCCACTGAACCATTTGGACAGGTCAACTGGACAAAGAATAAACAGAGATATAATGGTACTGAACAATATCATGCACCAAATGGACCTATGAGACATCTACTGAATATTCCACACAGACACCCAACAATATACTTTCTATTCAAAACCTCATAGAACATTCTCCAAAATCAACCACATACTGGGACACAGAAAAAGTATCAATATAAAAAAGGATTAAAATAATTCCATGCATTCTATCAGACCACAGTGCAACAAAACTTAATATCAACACCAGAAGACCCATATCTACAAGAACACATGAAAACTAAACAAATTACTCCTGAATAATGAATGGGTCAAGGAAGAAACAAAGAAAGAAATAAACACATTATCCTGAAACTAAATGAAAAAGAAAATACAACACAGCAAAACCTATGGGATACTTTAAAGTAGTCCCAAGAGGGAAATTTATAGCCCTAAGTGCCTACATTAAAAAAAAAAAAAAGAAACATATCTGCTGGGCGTGGTGGCACAGGCCTTTAATCCTAGTACTTGGGAGGCAGAGGAAGGCGGGCCTTTGTGAGTTCAAGACCAGCCTGGTCTACAGAGTGAGTTCCAGGACAGCTGGGGCTACAGGGAAACCCTGTCTCAAAAAGACCAAAAAATAAACAACAGCAACAGCAAAAATAAAAAACAGAGCACAAATAAATGATCTAACACTTCAGCTAGAAACACGTGAGAGACAACAACAAATGAATCATAAACCCAACAGACAAGATGAAGTACCAAAAATCAGATGAGAGATCAATGAAATCGAAACAAAGGAAACAAATAAAAAAAATCAATGAATCCAAAAGCTGGTTCTTTGAAAAGATAAATAAGATAGATAGACCTCTAGCCCAATTAATCAAAAGAAAGAAAGAGAAACTCCAAATCAATAAAATTTGAGATGAAAAGGGAAACATCACAACAGATAATGAAAAGAACCTGACATTCATATGAGAATATTTCAAAAACCTATACTCTAATAAATTTGGAAACCTAGAAGAAATAGATGAATATCTGAAATTATGAAAATCACCAAAGCTTAACCATTAATAGATTGACAGCTTAAAAAGACCCATAACATATGAGGAAATCTAAATAGTAATTCAAAACCTCCCAGGTAAAATAAGCCCAGACCCAGATGGATTTACAGCAGTGTTTTATAAAACCTTTANAAAAAAAAAAAAAAAAAAAAAAAGCCCAGGCCCAGATGGATTTATGGCAGAATTCTATGAAACATTTAAAGGGGACTTACAATCACTATTACTAAAATTATTCAAAAAGATAGAAACAGAGGGAAATCTCCCAAATTCCTTCTATGAAGCTAGCATCACACTAATACCAAAACTAGACAAAGTAACCAAAAAAGAAAACTAGAGACCCATTTCATTAATGAACATAGATGCAAATATTCTCAACAAAATACTTGAAAACCATATATAGAAACACATCAAAAAGATCATCTATCATGACAAAGTATGATTTATACTAGAGAGGCAGGGATGGTTCAACACATGTAAATCAATAATTATCATAAGGCACATAAATGGACTGAAAGACAAAAACCACATGGTCATCTCAATTGATGCAGAAAAAGCCTTCAACAAAATCCAGCATGCTTTCATGTTTAAAGTCCTAGAGGGAATTGGACTGAAGGGAACATTCCTCAACATGATCAAAGCCATATACAACAAACTCACAGCCACTATCATTCTAAATGGGGAAAAATTAGAAGTATGTCCCTTAATGTCAGGTACCCAGCAAGGCTGCACCTTATCTCCACTCCTCTTCAATATAGTGCTTGAAATGCTTCCTAGAGCAATAAGACAAGAGAGGGAAATTAAAGGAGTTACGAATTGGAAAAGAAGTTAAACAATCCCTTTTTGCAGATGATATGATAGTTTACTTAAGGGAAGCTAAAAACTCCTAGAAAGAATTAAGAATTTCAGTAAAGTGGCAGGATACAGAATTAACATAGAAAAATCAGTAGCCTTTCTGTACACCAACAACAAGCAAGTAGAGAAGGAATAAAAGAAGACCTTCCCACTCAGAATATTCTCAAAAAAAAAGCCATGGAACAAACTTAGCCAAAGACACCAAATACCTCTACAACAAACAATTTAACCCCTGAAGAAGGAAACTGAAGAAGACACAAGAAGATGGAAAGATCTCCCATGCTCATGGATAGAAAAAAATTAATATATGGGCTGGAGAGATGGCCTAGTGGTTAAGAGCGCCGACTGCTCTTACAGAAGACCCAGGTTCAATCCCCAGCACCCACATGGTGGCTGAGAACCGTCTGAAACTCCAATTCAAGGAGAACTCCAGTTCCAGGGGAATCCGACACCCTCTTCTGACCTCCGCGGCATTGCACAACACGGGTGCACAAACCTGCATGCAGACAGTACATTCATACACATACAGAAATAAATAAAATTTAAAAAATTAATATAGTAAAAATGTTCATCTTACCCAAATTAATAAATAGATTCAAAGCAATCTCAAATAAAATTCCCATGAGTTTCTTCAAATACTTTTTAAAAATCTTTAAATTTATATGGAAAAACAAAAGATCCTGGAGATCCAAAGCAACACTGAGCAAAAAGAGCAATGCAGGTGGATCACTACCAGATTTCAAACTATTTTACTATACTCATAGAAGCAGCCTGGTACTGGCACAAAAACAGACTAGTGGATCAATGGAACAAAATTGAAGGTCCAAACTTGAGCACATCTAATTTCAGCCACCTGATATTTGACAAAAGGGCCAAGAAGACCCAATGGAAGAAAGACAGCATCTTCAGCAAATAGTGTTGGCAAGATTGGATCACCACTTGTAGAAGAATAAATCTGAAAGCCTATCTATCACCCATACAAAACTCAACTCCAAATGGAATGAAGACCTCAATATAAAACCCAAAACTCTGAAAATGATAGAAGAAAACGTTGACAGTAACCTACAAGACATATAGGCCTAGGAAAAGACTTTCTAAATCAGTCACCAACTGTGCAGGAAATAAGGTCAACAGCTGACAAGTGGGACCTCAATAAACTCAAAAGCTTCTGTACAGCAAAAGAAACAATCAAAGAAGTCAAGAGAAAACCCAGAGAGTGGGGAGAAATATTCACTGCTGATACATCTGATAGAGCGTTAATATCCAGAACATATAAACTACTCAAAAAACAAAGGAGCAAGGAAACAAATGACTCATTCAAAAGATGAAGTAAAGAGCTAACAGAGACTTCACAAATGAAGAAGTAAAGATGGCTTAGAAACATCTTAAAAAGTGTTCAACATCACTAATAATTAAGGAAATGGAAATTTAAACACTTTGAGATTTCATCCTACTCCTGTAAGATGACAAATGATAACAAATGCAGGAGAGGTTGTGGGGAAAGGGGAACACTCATTCACTGCTGGTGGGAATGCAAACTCATGCAAACCCTATGGAAAGCAGTATGGATAACTCTTAAAAGACTCAAAATGAGTCTACCACCTGACCCAGTCATACCACTTCTGGGTATATGAACATAAGACTCATCTTATAGCAGGGATATATGTACATCTATGTTTATTGCAGCACTCTTCACAATGGTGAAGAGTTGGAAGCAACCTAAGTGTTTCTTGACCAACAAGTTGATATAGCAAATGAGGTACATCTACACAATGGAATTCTATGCAGAGGTAAAGAAAGAGGACATTGTGAACTTTGCAGGTAAATGGATGGAACTAGAAGCCATTATGCTAAGTGAAGTAACAGTCCCAGAAAAATAAATGTCATACGGTGTCCCTCATTTGTGGATCCTAACACCAAATCTCTATTTGTAAGGCAAACTGAATAATTCTTTTTCTCTTTCATTTTTAGTAAATATAATAACTGATATTACTCTCATCAACTTGCTATGTAATGTAGGAATGTAAAGTAATATATTTTCTTTACCTGCATACTACCTTATATTCAAAATGTGAATCCTTAAACATGTTTTGGAATTAACTTATAGTTTATTTTCAGACATCATAATTTTGGCATATGTGTAGAAAGAACAACAACAAAAAAATGTCTGGGTCAAAGAACTTACTGAAACAATAAACTTCTGCCCCCCAAAATAAATTTCTGCATTGAACAATATTTTTTTAAAAGTACAGGAAAAAGATGAAAGACATGTATGGCAGAATGCATGAGCTCTGGTAGGGGTAAGGAAGGGGGAATGTGTCTAAATTTGACTAAGAATTGTTGTATAAAATACACAAAACTTTATTAAATAAATAAATAAAAACCAATTACTTAGCTCCAAAAAAAGAGATAAAGATGCATTGAGAAGAAAGAAGAGGTGAATGACTTGCTGTGCTTTGGGAAGTACTTTTAAAAGAAATTGATGGTTGATTTGACTGACTTTTGACTCACAAACATATTTCACACTTTAGTTTAAAAAACTCAATTTTGTGTCCACATTTTACTTTTAATGATGGCCATACATTAGGAAGTCTAAGCATGTTTCAATTTCAAAATGAGTAGCATGAATTTTAGACCTGCTCTGGATTTGAAGTGGTCCTGACAGAAGAGCACTCACCCCTGTCTGTGGCATCCACCAGCAGTTCTACCTCCATCAAGAAGCTATAGAGACAGGAGGGACACTAATTGCCTTCTCAGTACCTTCCTTGAAGTGTTGCATTCATTCCAAGAAGGCAACCATCACAAAGTTAAAATGATTACTCCAGAAAACATTCTGCTTCCCATTAGAGAGCAATGACATCCTTATATAGTCACTCATTACAAAATTCATAAAGGAATATTTTCCACAGGGCAATGAATTAATATCATTGAAAAGTCTGTTCAAGAGTACTGAATAGGGTCAAGACTTGCAAAATATTTGTTTCAGACAAGCATGTTAGCATTCTACGAGGATCCAGAAGACATATCCAAACCTGAAGCCACTGATGGTTCCCAAGGGGCTTTCCCCTCAGATCTCAAACATGATTTGAAGCTCTTGGTCTTCTTCAGGCACTCCAGTCTACATATGGAAAATTACCACTGGGTCTGGAGATTCTGCTCAACTAGTCAGCCGGTTCCATTTTCTGCTACTTCAATGCATGTGGTCCTCTTGGTGCTGCCCCTCCTGCTTCTACAAATACAGTCTCTGCCTGGCATGTCATGAGATCCACTGGGGCTCTTGCATGGACCAGCTTTGCCTTCTCCTGCTCCATCTGCAGCTCCATCATCAGCACTTCCCTCTCACCCTCACCTATTAGTACACTGGTCTCCAGACTATGACTAGAGTTATATCAATTTCTACAAAAATTAGCTGGAAAACTATCTGCTTTAAAAGATTGTCAGTTCATGTCTCACTTGGGGCATGGTCTTCAACTTCTCAGAGAAGACATAAAGAATGTCTGCAGCAATTGTTTCCTTCTACAGGACTGGAGAATACATGCCCCTGAATAGGACTCTTATATTAAACATTACCCACTGAGGGCTCAGGGACAATCATGGAAGAGGGGGTAAAGAGACTGTAAAAGCCAAGGGTAATATATGACCTTATGGAAGCAGAATCCTTCAGGTTCCCTGGAACTTGCTCATATGAATGTACAGCAATGGTGTCAGCATGCACAAGACCATTCAAACCCAACCAGGCAAAACGCAGCATAGAACTGTGGAAATGGGTAGGAAGCCCACAGTGGGCGGGGCCCTGCCACATCACTCAACAATCAAGAAATGACCCAGAGATACAGTCACAGCCCAATCTAATGAAGAGAATTCCTCAATTGAGGGTCCCTGTAACCAGGTGTATCAGGTTGACAACAAAAGGTATCCAGCACGTATATTTATGAAAATTGATTTGACAAGTATATTATGAAATACACGTTCTAAATTTTAACCATTTACATGCCTCAGCTACAAATTTAACAACAACAAAAAAAATGGAGAAAGAAGTGGGGATTGTAGGATAAACTCTGCTTATTTGTGCTTACATACACTCTTTTGGAGAAAGATTTAGCAAATAATAAGTCATACAATAAGCTTTAAGGCTGTGGTACATAAAAAGCATTATAAAGCTATTTGTCATTCTTTTTTCATTATTGTTGTTCTTGTTTGCCTGTTTTGAGACAGGGTCTCACTGGAGCCCCAGCTGGCTGAGATCTAGTGATACCAGCCTGTGTCTTGGGCCAGAATGCTGGTGCTAAAGGTATGTACTTGCGGATGGCATTTGTGATTTTTTTTTAAATGCTCTTTAACAAATAATGATGAGAAATCATTTCTTATATTGAAAATTACAGTTCATAAATGTTGTCACTTTCCACTGCTGTTGCAGAATTATATCATGTTTCTCATTGCTGATATATCCATGATTATGCAACATGAAATCTGTTTTACTAATTACAGACTGTGATCTGTCATAGGGAACAATAAACATGCACAATAAATTAAAACCTTTAGTACATATCCTAATCAATGGAGCAATATTGAATTTAGCCAATTTTATTTTTAATACTTTTATTGATGAATTTTGTATTTAATTCATTATCTTTCAGTCCAATTTAGACACATTCCCCTCTCCCTGCCTCCATCCCATCCCTGTTCATGATGTCTGCCATACATGTCTTACATCTTTCTCTCAGTCTTTCTAAAGTTTTTCCCTGCAGAGGCTTGTTGTTTAGGGCAGAGTTCAACCATATCATTCAGTCCTTTAATCCAGTTTTGTTGTTTTTTGCTCCCCTTTGTATTGCTCCAACAAATGGCTATATAGTCATCACATATGCATCAAAATTATGACCTCTGGGAATAAACTGTATGTTAATTCCAAAATATGTTTAGAAATTCACATTTCCCCCCTTTAATTTTATACTACTCTAAAATACGAATACATAACTTCCACCCATATTCAGTAATTACAGTGTCTGAAAATAAGTAGTAGGTAGATTCTAGAGCCCATTAAGAGATTTACATTATAAGAACATAGACTCAAAACGAGCCTACCACCTGACCCAGTCATACCACTCCTGAGAATATACCCACAAGACTCAAACTACCACAAAGATACATGCACATCCATGTTTATTGCATCTCTCTTCACAGTAGTGAAGACCTGGAACCAACCCAAATGCCCCTAACAGATGAGTGGATGACAAAAATGTGGTACATCTACACAATGGAGTACTATTCAGCAGTAAAGAAAGATGACATCATGAACTTGTCAGATAAATGGATGGAGCTCAAAGCCATTATGCTAAGTGAAGTAACGCGGTCCAAGCAAATGGTGAATGGTTTCCCTCATTTGTGAATGCTAAACCAAATCCTCAGTTGAAAGGCAAGCCGGAACAACATTATTGTTATATTTCTTTTTATCTGAAAGCAACTGTGTTGTTACAAGGCAAAATCACTTAGCCAATTTTAATATTAGATTTATTTTATTGAGAACTTCATATATGCATATAATGTATTTTGATCAAATGCTTTTCCCTAACTTTACCCTCCTATTCCTCTTCTAACCCTCCATCACTTTTCCCTACCTACCTACTTCATGTGCTCCCTCTTTCTGTCATCTAATCTATCTATCTATCTATCTATCTATCTATCTATCTATCTATCTGTCTATCTATATCTATCTATCTATATCTCTATCTATCTATCTATCTATCTATCTATCTTTATACCTATCATTCTAAGAAAGAAATTGAAGCCAAACTGAGAAATTGCTTCTCAAGATATATAGGAGTACATGGTAAGGAAAATATATGCTCTAGTCCAAAAATATCATGCATTTAAATTCCAAAATGCCTTCTTCTATTTATTGTTTAATTTCATGGATACATACAGTTTTAATCAAATCACTCCCCATTCCTCCTGTTTCATCTCTCCATTATGTTCCTACCACTATTCCCTGTCAATTTTATGTGTTTTTTTTTTAAGAAAACAAAATCCTACAGTGTACACTTAGATTTACACATTTTGTGCCTGGGTTTAGGGCCATCTACTGGAGCATGGGTAGCCTCTTAAGGTCACATTCCTGAACCCCCCATTACCAATAGATCCTCAGTTAGGGGTGGGACTGGGTGACTTCCTCCTGCATCCATTTTGGAATGTTGTCTGGCTTGAACTCATTTCCCAACATTACATTTCATTCTGTTCCCTGCATGTGAAAGGGGCCCTCAGTGAAGTGTCAATTCTTCCGTACACAGAGCCTGGAAAGCTCTTTAACAAAATAAATAGTATTCCTCCAAGGATTCAGAATTTGTAGTACTAGTTCCAAGTCTTCCCTAAAGGCCAAAGTAGAGTTATCAGGATTCACATTATCTATAAGATGAGAAATGGATCATAGCCATGCCTCAGACATACAATTTAGAAAGGCAGATAAATTGCAGAACTCAAAAAATATCCAAAGAGAAACTGTATTCCTGGAACCCAAGAAGCTTTGCTGATAGTATCACATAACTATCAGTTGATAAGTATTAGCACAGGAAAGGGCTGTGGCCAAGTCCTCTCTCTGGGAGCTGTCTAGAAGAAGGCATATGGAGAAAAGTTAAGTGTTAGTTTTCCCAGAAGGCAGTCTTTTTTTTTTTTTTTTTTGTATGTGTATGAATGTACTGACTGCATGTAGGTTTGTACACCCATGCCATGCAATGCTGTGGAGGTCAGAAGAGGGTCTCGGATTCCCCTGGAACTGGAGTTCTCCTGGAATTGGAGTTACAGACGGTTCTCGGCCGCCATGTGGGTGCTGGGGATCGAACCCGGGTCCTCTGCAAGAGCAGTCGGTGCTCTTAACTGCTAGGCTATCTCTCCAGCCCCCCACAGAAGGCAGTCTTTTTATATCAGTGGCCCAGAATCTGTGATCTGTTAACTTAAACTTCATTAGGAATAATCTACGAGCAAGAGGCAAATTGTGGCAGACTGTCATATTTCCTGCGTGAAAATCCACACAGGTTAATGCCTTTCCTCTGAGAGAAGAAAGCTGTTACTGTTTTCTAGAAAAATTTAAGGATTTTCAAAGAAGCAGTTCAATTTCCTTTTATTTGTAGTGCCTTGTTTTTTTATATCAATTAAATTCCAAGTTGCATATTCCTATTTTCTTCTGAATCTCCTGACACCCAGGTAGTGCTAGCATCTGCACTCTTGTAATGTTTCACCAGCCCTGTACCACAATACCTGTTTGTGTCATCCCATGCTCTTATTGCTTAGGCCTAACACAGCTGTCTGAGGGGTGATTACTGTATTCACAAGTAATTCACCATCTATATTTAATTTGAGAACACACAGTGGTACCTGCCTCTAGAGCTCCTGTACAGATGTACAGAGGTAATGCTTTGCCCTTCATGGCTCCCTCTTTGAACCAATATATGGACTATGTCTGTTGAAGATGATCTGGTGCTGCTACCCTTTGCCTGGCACTAGTTATTTAACACTAAAACCTCACTAGAGCTCTAGTCCAGGAAGAGCTGGTTTCTATAGTCTTGTCCATAAAAACAGCAATTTTCATGTGGATAAAGCTGTCATAAACTGCAGTCCATTGCCAAAATGAAAACCTTACATGCCTTCAGGTTTAAAATCGGTTTCTTTACAGAAGAAATCAATTGAAGGACTATCTACAGGAACTTACACTTCAGTTAAAAAAGAACAGTCAAGGTAAACTCTTCTGCTTCATTTAATCCAGCCAGTGGTCACTGGACTCTCCAATTTCCTCCTATTTATGTCTCAAGCTCCATACGTGGAAAATCCAACCATTTCCTAATTGAATATGCCTTTCAAAAACCACATGCTCATCCAGAGTCTTTCACTGTGAAGGGACACACTTACAAAATGCAGGCAGAACCTGGAGAGAAGGGAAATGAAAGTACTTTAGTGGGAAGTCAATGCTCAAAACCATACCAAGCTATTACTTGAGGGAAGTGGGAAGACAATCAATTGAGTGGCCTGGTGGGATATAATCTTCCCCCGATCTTTATTAGAGTTGATAATGAAAAACCACGCACATTGCCTCACACAGACATAGTGGTTACACCCACAGTTCTAGCACATGGGAGGCTGAGGTGAGGGGACCATGATTTTGAGACTTAACTGAGCTACATAAAGAGAACCCAGTTTTAAAATATTGTATATATTCAAGATACACAATGTGATGTTTTCCTATTTGTATATGTTGTCAGATGATTACCACAATCAAGATAGTTAGCATGTGAAATATTTTATAGTTTACCATGTGCACATAAGATCTACTGTCTTAGCAAATTTCAAGTATACAACAGTATTATTAACATCTCATTGTTTACCTTAGATTTCCAGAGCTTCCTCATCTTGCAACATGAAAATTTGTACCCTTTGAATAATATTTTCCTAAGCCTCCCCCTCAGCATTTCTGTTACATAACATTTCACTCACTATTTCTATGAGTTTGTTATTTGAAATTGCATGTATGAGGATGATTATTCAGTATTTGCCTTTCTCCATCTAGGTTGTTCAATATGCTCAATATTCTCTAGGTTCTGCCATGTTGTCTTTTTAAATTATTTTATATTTTTTATGTGTATGAGTGTACTGTGTCTGCATGTAGGTTGGTGCACCTGTGTCCTGCCATGCCTTGGAAGTCAGAAGAGGGCGTCGGATTCCCCTGGAACTGTAATCAAAGACGGTTCTTAGCCGCCATGTGGGTGCTGGGAATCAAACCCCGGTCCTCTGCAAGAGCGTCGATGCTCTTAACTGATGAGCCATCTCTCCAGCCCCTTGACATGTCTTAAATACCAAGATTTTCTTCTTTCTTGGAGTTGAATAGCACACAGGGATGTGTGTGTGTGTGTGTCTGTGTCTGTGTGTGTGTGATGTGTACCTACATTTCATGAAATATATATATATATATATATATATATATAAACTTTTATACATTTATCTGTTAACATTTAGGTTTTAATCACATACAGATATATTTACATACACACATATACACACATGCACACATATCACACTTATAAGTACTAAGAGTCTAGGTATGTGCCATCAATTCTAGCTTTTCTAATAATGTTGAAATGATCATTTGGGAATGCAGATATCCTTTAGAAATACTGATTTCATTTCAGTTTATATAGATAAATAGATGATAGATAGATAAGTAGGTAGATGTTAGATAGATGTATATCAATATAACTATAGACATATATGCATAAATGGCATTTATAGATCTATGGAGTTCAAACTTTAGTTCTGTTTTGAGGAAGTAACATTTAGTTCCTATTGCTTTCCATAGTGCTAAAGCAATTTACAAAGCCACCCACAGTACACAATGCTAATGCCACTGGTTTTCTCTCTATATTGTTGCACACATTTTCTATCTTCAATCTTCCTTTCAAGCAGATGTGAAATAATAATTCACTATGGCAGTGATCAGCACTTCAAGATTAGTGAGCTTGAGAACCTTTTAACTTATATGTTTGGCATTTGTATGGTTCTATCAAAAAAATCTGTATTTGCAAGGGCTGGAAAAATGGCTCAGCAAATAAGAGCACTGACCACTCTTGCAGAAGACCCATGTCGTCGGTTTCCCAGTATCAACATGGTGGCTAACAACCATTCATAACTCTATTTCTAGGCAGATTTGATGCCCTGTTCTGACTTCTGAGGGCATTGCATGACACAGCTGCACTGACATACTTGCAGGCAATACACTCATACACATAAATTAAAAATAATAAAGTATTTTTTACAAAATAAATGTGTCAAGTTAGTGTCCCCTGATGTTCCTCAATGCAAGTTCATCCACTACGTTCTACTCAGCCCATACAGAGTCCTTCTCTTTAAGAAGATCAGCTCTCCCTCATTCAGCAGTAATCAATTACAAATAATTCTTCAAGTAAGTTTGGGCTTGTTGCCCAAATTCACAGTTCTGTGCTGGGGTTTTGCCTGCTTGAGTTTGCATACACTTTAACACAAATGATAAATTACGAATTCCTGGGGGTGAGGGCGGGTTATAGGAGGGTGCCAGTGGAGCAGGGAGTAGTATAATTATGATTTAAAGATTGATTGAGATGTTCTGTTTGAAATACACAAAAGTCGGAGCTGGAGAGATAGCCTAGCGGTTAAGAGCGCCGACTGCTCTTGCAGAAGACCCGGGTTCGATTCCCAGCACCCACATGGCGGCTGAGAACCGTCTGTAACTCCAATTCCAGGAGAACTCCAGTTCCAGGGGAATCCGACGCCCTCTTCTGACCTCCGAGGCATTGCACGACACAGGTGCACAAACCTCCATGCAGGCAATACATTCACACACATAAATAATAAATAAAATTAAATTAAAAAAAATGAAATACACAAAAGTCAGTAAAAAATTACAAAAAACAAAGAAAAAGTATATTTGGTTCCTTTGTCCATTCTTTTAATTGGGTGATTTCTTTTCACTGAGGAGTTGTATGAATTGATATTATTTTACATGTTAACTTCTTATTAGATACAAGATTTGAAAGTTTTGTTTTTGTTTTTAATTTTGTTTGTTTTTTGTTTTGTTTTTTGTTTTTTTGCTTATTCCATAGGCGGACTTTTAATTCTCTGCTCCTTTTTTTCCTGGTCTTTTTTGAGACAGTGTCTCCCTGTAACTCCAGCTGGCCTGGAACTCACTGTGGAGTCCAGCCTGGCCCTAAACTCACAAAGATCCACCTGCCTCTGCCCCTTGAGTGCTAAGATTAAAGGTATGTGCCACCATGCCTGGCTCTCTTGTCCTTTTTTATCTAATTCAATTATTCTATTTTTGCAATTAAAATTTATTTATTTATTATGTGTGTAGTAAGCTCCTCTGGTCCAGCTGAAGAAGTTCAGGTCATGCCCAAAGAATGGAGGTGAGCAGACTGCGAAATGAGCACATAGACACCAAGAATAGGGTGAAAAGCAGACAAATCTGTCTGTTTGAGCTCCTGCTAAAACTCTCTTTAATCAGGGAAAATAGGGATATATATATATATATATATATATATATACTATATATCAAATTGTCTCTGCCCTTCCATGAAGGTGCCAGTGTTGCTCATTGGCCTAGATCACTGACTCAGCTGTTGTCATGTTTAACATCTGAGAATAGGTTAGACCTGTTCAACAGACAAGGCGATAATCACACTGGTGTACAGGTGCATAACACTCTACATATTTCTGCCCCTTTGATTTTATAAAAAGTGACAAACATAGTGGGAGCCTGAGTGCATAGCTCAGACATTGTTGACCCCATCTTTAGCATTGTGCCTTAGGTTGTCTTGATTAGCAGGATCTTACCCGTCACTGGCTAACCAGCCACCAAGGGAAGAACCTAGGAACAGTTTGTCTGGTGTTAAGAAGACTGACAAACATAGTAGGACCCTGAATGCATAGCTCAGACATGGTTGACCCCAACACTAGCATTCCGACACTTGACTGTGCCTGTCTTAGGTTGTCCTGATTAGCAGGTTTCCTTTTTTTTTTTTTTTTTTTTTTTTTTTCTAGTTAACAGGATCTTACCTGTCATTGGCTAACCAGTCACAGAGGGAAGAAGCTACGAACAGTTTCTCTGGGTGAAAGTAGAGGCATGGGGATTTAGCCTCACGAGTCATAAATGGCAGAGAGCCAAACGAGAAGTACATCATTGGGAAGGGCTCAATGAGAGCCTCTGTTGACAACAGTAGTCAGGACCTGGGCCCTGGTCTCAATTATTTGTTAAAAGTGGAGCAGGCACCTGAGAAGAAAAAGACAGAGGCTGGTAGTGGTGAGGCACACTGGCAGGATATGCTGAAGGGGCAGAGGAGGCCACGAAGCCCCCAAGAGACAAAGGGTGAGGGGTTGAGGATGGCCCACATCTTGGTCCAGACCTAAATAACAAAAAAATCATTTAAATAGTCTGGTCATCTGGAAACCCTCACAGACACTGGACGCCTTTGGACTCTTCAGATTCAGACATAAGGGCCAAATGTGGTGGAGTGGCCTTTCATCCCAGCACATGGGAGGCAGTGGGATCCCAGTAAGATGTAGGCAAAAAAAAAAAAAATAGTCTGGTCATGTATTCAACTACCTAAGACTTTAGTTGAGCACACAAAACAAATAGTAAGCATTTGATAAAACGATACCTATGATATTCAATTTTTTGGCCTATAAATACAACTTTAAATATTCATATTTGAAAGTTTGCACGTGCATATTTAGTCTGGCATGCCAAAATGGATAATTCTGTGCATATAAAGGATGGAAAACTTGAAGTGGCCACTTTGTTTGACTGAACCAACATGAGACAATTACAATGACTGATAAACACATGCAAAAACTTAGTCTGAGAGGACACTAGACACACTTTACATACAAAAACTTAGACGTATGAAGAACATGACTACGTGAATCTTAGACACATGGAAAACAGTCAACGTAAACACAAAGCATGAAAAGATTGGGCTCCCTTTTTCCTGAATGTTTTTCGATGGCATCACAGTGGCTTCCCGGAGGATCCTCTTCTCCTGTAGCGAACTACAGCTATTATGAGGATCAAGTGTCTGTGTCCAAACAGTGTCAAAAATTTTTCTAGGGTACCCACAGTGGCTTCCCTCAGGATTCTGGAAAGATATAAGCAAAGCCTCAGCCTTGTGTTAATAAGTGGTCGGGGCCCTTCCATTGTGAGGACAAAGGGTCCTTCCATCTGATGAGACGGAGTAGGGTGGAGCTTCTTATAAGCTGGTGAAATTCCATGTCCATCAAATGTAAGGAAGTGGAACATAAAGAGGGTCTCTGTAAGGAGGGGGTGGGGATCCATAGGGGAAGGGAAGGGCCTGAGTCTAGAGAGATTTTCCTTGATGGAGTGATTAGACTGCTCAATGATAGCCTGACCCTGAGGATTATATGGAATACCAGTGGAGTGTTTAATGCTCCAAGAGGAGAGAAAGGCATTATAGGGACTGGAAGTATATGCCGGGCCATTGTCAGTTTTGATTTCCCAAGGTACTCCCATGAGTAGCATGACCATTTTGAAAGCATTGATGGCATGGGACGCTGAAGAAAGTGTCAACAGTTACATGGACTTATTTAAGTTTACCAAAGTCTGGAATGAATGTATGTGACATCCATTTGCCATAAAGAGTTGGGGGCAAGACTGTGAGGGTTAACACTGGAGCGCTGGAGGGAGCCCAGTAGGGCCAAGGGGGCTCATGCCAAGCAGGAGTGGAAAGGGGGCTTACATTGGGAGAGAGAGAACTTGGAGTATAGTCGATGAAGTGACCTTGGGGAGAGATGGAAACGCTGTTGGAGTGCAGGAGCCTGTTCCAGGAGGTGTAGATGGGTAGATAAGATAAGGGATACAAATGGAAAACTCGGTGTTCCAATCCTCTTGATAAATTTTCAATTTTTCTGATCTTGAAACTAACAATGGGAGGAGAATTTTATGTTCCCACAGGTAAAAATCACCAATCTAAATGCCTGAAAACATACAATTTATGGCTGTGCAGGATGAACTGGGGAATGCCAGCAGAGAGGTTGACCCATCTGAACATTAAGGAATGAGGAACCGCAGACTGCCTGAGTCACGGACACTGAGCATCTCTCTGAATAATATTGCCCGGTGTTTGGCTGTTTATATGGGCCCCTAATAATGTTTACCTTCCAGATGCTGAGAAACCTTCCTACCTTTCCCGTTTTTTAGGAAAAGACAAAACATGATGGTAATGGAACCACTCCCCATACTTTAAACCTAGAGCAAATTGTTACAGTGGTAATTTCCTATAAAACAGGCAAACGTATTTAACTGATTGATAGGCATAGGAACTGTGAAAGGATATTTCTCTATCTAGAGCCAAATTCAATAGTAAAGCATTTATAAGTTGTGTAATTAAGCAAATATATTAACTACAGAAACTCTGACATCAGCAAGAATTATTTGCCTAGGAATGTTGGCTAGGGGATTCAAAACCCCCCAAAATTATAAAGGCCTTTTGCCTATAAGTGGGTATATGCAAGGAGAAAGGCAGTAAGTCCCTGTTGTCGAAGACCCGTGTAGCATGAAAAATGTTATGAGACGTCACTTGCATTCATACAACTGGCCTCTGAAATGCTAGAGAGCGTTACACAGGCCACTAAAGCAATACCGCAAAATATTGGTCTCCCTGAGACAAGCAAGACCGCTCCTCATATCAGCTACACCTCAACAGCCTGGAGATACTGTGCAACAGTGGCAGCCAAGTGTCTATATATATCCCACATCTATTTGGCATTAGCTCTCTCCTTGGAGGAATAACTCACTGCGGATGCCACAAGCTTATGCCTCTAGTGGTTAGGCATGTTATAAGCCAAAATAAGAACTTGTCACCCTTTATAGAGAAACCACAGTTTGCGGTTAGCTACCATCCAAGCATCTGTGTTATGCTCACAGCTTAGCTTGACATAATAATTGGTACTGCTTAATGCCTGTACATCCAATAGCTTGTGCTTTGTTAGTATGACTAAAAAGGTATCACTCAAAGCTGTCAACCATGAAGGGAAACAACTGACAGACTGGAGTCCAAAATGACAACTCCAAAGAACTAGATGTTTTCTTCTCACCACTTGTGCCCCTTTCCCAAGCCCAGGGAACAAACTGTGGAAGAGGAGCATGGTAGATTGTAAGGGCTGTGGAGAGATAGGGGTGAATCATGAGACTACAGGAAATAGTCTGGACTCCTGATTGATCAACATGCCTGTGCATACAAGCTTCTCCAACTGGACTATGGGAACGTGGGTTGTTTCAAAATTTGGACATAGATACTTGCAAAATGCACCAATACCTAATTATATGACATACTGATACATCAATGTTATCTGCAAACAACTGTGTCATTATATTGTTAGAATCCCTTAAAGATAAAAAAAATAAAAAATAAAAAAATAAAAAAATAAAAAGATAAGGGAATCTACCCCAGCAATAGCACCCTGCACGGCTGTGTGTTTGCTTGGGTAATTACAAGGAGCTTACCAATTTGAACAGATCCAGGATTGGGATGGAGAAAGCAAATGGGGTCATTGTCCAAGAGAAGAATAAACCTGAAGTTGTTTTTGTTGGCATCCGTAAAGGCGGTGGGGCCATGGGGGATGGGCTGGGATTTAGGGAAGGAGTATGAATGGAAATCAACAGTAAGAAATGGAAGGACCTGCTACAGGAGAGCTCTGATATCAGCAATGGATTATTCTACCAAGGAGATGTTGGCAAGGGCATCCAAGCACCCCCCTCCCCAAAATAAGGTAAAGCTTTTTTTTATTGATGCTTCGTGTATTTCATACATCATTTTCCAATTCAGTTCAGGCATATTTCCCCTTCCCTTCCCCCACCCCACCCCACCCCATCCCCGTATCATGCATTCTGCCATAACTGTCATTTTTTTTTTTTTTTTCCCATTTTTTAGCAATAGTGATATTTATGAGTACAAGCATCCTTCAGTAAAACCAATTTGCAAGCATGTGTGCCAAACCCACACAGCCCCTTGGTCCCACCATCCAGCGGGGGGGGGGGGCTGTATGTTCAATCAAGTTGATCAAATGAGTGTCCAGGCTTATTGCTGTAGTTCACATTCATACCCATCACATCCCTTTCATTCTACCACGCCCCCTCTTCGCAGATTTTTCCCTAGGCTTAGAAAAGGGGCACAGTGGATGAGAAGCAAAACAGTCTATTTCTCTGGAGCTGTTGTCTTGGACTCTGGTCAATTCTGGCTGTTTCTCTTCATGGGCTGCGTTTGTCCGGAATAAACTTTCGATCCTACTAATGAAGCCAAGCAATTAGATATATAGGTATTTAAACAGTACTATTGTTATCAGAGGTTACTTTGGTTGACACAGATGTTTGGATGGTATGTTAATCCATGAATTACATTTTTTCTGTTGAATATGACAGGGTCTTCGTGTGGTTTATAACATATCCTGACCATTAGAGGGTGTAAGCTTGTGGCATCAGCCATCGGTTATTCCTCTAAGGAGAGAGCCAATAGCCAATTAGATTTGGGATATACAGGCATATGGCTGCTCTGCTGTACAATATTTCCAGGCAGGTGAGGTGTAGCTGGTGCCAAAGGTAAAGCCTTTTTGCCTGTAAACTGGGACACCTGCAAGAAAAGAGGCGATAAGGCCCTGCTATCGAAGACCTGATGTAAGCATGGGAAAGATGTATTGAGACCACACTTTCAAGTGTACAGTTGGTCTCTGGAATACCAGAGAGTATTAACAAAGGCCACAAAACCAATAAAGCAAATATAGGTCTCCTTGAGTCAAGCAAGTCTCCTCTGTCAGCACCAGCTACACTTCACCTGCCTGGAAATACTGTGCAGCAGTGGCAGCCATATGTCTGTATATCCCAAATCTAATTGGCTATTAGTTCTCTCCTTGGAGGAATAACCCACGGCTGATGCCACAAGTTTACATCCTCTAGTGGTTAGGAGATGTTATAAGCCACAGTAAGACCCTATCATATTTTACAGAAAAAATGGTATTCATGGGTTAACATACCATCCAAACATCTGTGACTATACCAAAGTAACCTACCATAACAATTAGTACTGTTTAAATACCGATATATCTAATTGCTTGTGCTTTATTAGCAGGATTGAGAAGTTATTCCTGGACAAACTGTCAGCCCATGAAAGGAAACAGCCAGAATTGACCAGAGTCCAAAACAACAGCTCCAGAGAAAGTAGACTGTTTTGCTTCTCATCCACCTGTGCCCCTTTTCTAAGCCACGGAACAATCTGTGGAAGAGGGGTCGTGGTAGAATGTAAGGGCTGCGATTGGGGTGAATGGTGGAACCACAGCAATATAGTCTGGATGCTTATTTGATCAACTTGATTGAACATACAAGCCCCCAGCTGGAAGGTGGGACCCTTGGGCTGTGTGGGTTTGGGCACAACTGCTTGCAAATTGGTTTTACATGAAAGATGCTTGTACTCATAAATTATTACATATTGTTAAAAAATTGAAAAATAATAAAGAAGTAATAGATAAAAAAAGGAAGGACCTGCAATCTCTTATCACATGGAAAATGGATGTCAAGAATACCAGAGTATCCCCACATAAGGATTTGAAATAAGGAATTGTCTCTCCATAGGAAATTAATTTTAGAGGTAGGAAGTGGCAGAAAAATTCTGTCACGTTCAGTATGGTAGATTCGGTTGCAATAGGATTGACCTTTGAATGCAAGCAGGAGGAGAGTTTCAATAAAGGGAATAATTTTATGGCAGTCACTTCATGAGGATTGAAGTCCCCCAAGGACTCCCCCTACAGTCCCTAAGACAAGAACAGCTACAGGTTTATCCGGTTGAAAACGGTCTGAGGATAGGGCAAACAGGCAGCTGTTGATATCATTCATTACAGACCTAGCTTGGGGAGTGATACCAATTACTTCAGATGGGGGATCCCTTTCCTTTGAAAAGGGATAACAGGGGTTCGAATCTGGCAGGGGGGATTAAGAGAAAAGGCTTGAGCCAACTGATATTACAACAGAGTTTGTGGAGATCATGGAGGGAGTACTTGTCCTTGAGGCGGATGTGAGGATTAAGCGGCTTGATAAATTTAGATATATGGAAGCCTAGAAACTGATAGCGCTGTGTGAGTTGTATCTTTTCAGGGGAAATATGAAGGTTGAGAAACTGTAAAGAAGAAATTAAATCATGAAGGGGAACCTTAAGTTCAGAAGGAGAAGGGTGGGATAGGAGGATGGGCATCCGTGTAATGTATGTATTTACAGGACAAAGGTAAAAACATGGAAGGCAGAGACCACAAAATTTTGACATATGGTGGGGCTGTTTTTCATGCCTTGAAGCACAACCTTCCATTGATATATTTTGGCCGGTTTATGTACATTAGTTTCCCAGACAGAAAAGTCAAAATAAGGGCGATCCTCTTCAGCCAGAAAAATACTAAAGAATCAGTCCTTGAGGTCAATGACTGCAATATGCCAATCAGGGGGAATGCAACTGGGGTGGGGAAGGCCCCCTTGAGTGTAGCTCATCTTTTTCATATGTAGATTAATTTGTCTGAGGTCTTGAGTCTGTATTAACCAGATTTCTTTTTCATGACAAATACAGGGGTTTATAGGGGCTAAGGGATAGTTCAATATGTCCTAAAGCAAGCTGTTCATATACCAGGGATTTAAGAATGGAAAATTTAAGTTCAAGGATTTGTCACTGCTCAACCCAGTTGGCGTCCGTGGTATCCCACTCGAGGGGAGGAGTCAGGAGAGTAGTGGCCCTTAGAATTGGGGGTGTTGGTCTGGAGCAGAGAAGGAATTATTGTCTTTGCCAATAATATTCTTGAAAAGGACACCAATTGTTGGTTGTAAGGGTGACGCCCATACTGAACAGAATGTCCCTCCCCCAAAGGGTATGGGGGATATTAGAAACGAGGGGCTTAATGGTGCCAAAATTACAATCATAGTCCTCCCAAACGATGTCACACACAGTTTGTCAGGTGAACTGCTGGCCACCAACGCCTTTAATGGGCAGGGCGGATGTGAACCAGTTGGAGAAGGAGGCCACATCTTTGGAGTTGATTCTAGTGACATCAGCCCCAGTGTCTACAATGCCCTTAATGGGCGAGCTATTGAAATTGATGGTCATTTGTGGCAAGTGGCCATAAATGGGCAGGGTCCAAAGGATGTGGGGAGTTTTCTGTTTTACTAAAGGGACTAAGGGCTGTTTGTTTGATGTAATGGGATTCAATTTGCAATCTTTGGCCCAATGAAAGCCTTTTCTTTCTTTTTTTAAAAAAGTTTTATTGAGTGCATTTCATACAACATTTCTTAATCAAATTTAGACTCACTCCCCCATCCATGCCCTCCCCTCATGCCCTCCCACCGCCCACAATAGCTCATGGATTTGGTCATACATGTTAAGTCCTGTCTTGCATCTTTTTCTCAGTCTTTTATAACCTTTTCGATGCACAAGTTTACTGTTTTGGTCAGTTCTTTGAATAGGTATTTCTCTCTCTTTTTTGGTTCCCTTTAATTTTATATTATTCCAAAATATGCATGTACACACTCCACACATAAATCAAAATTACAAAATCTGAGAATAAACTATACGTTAATTCCAAAACACATTAAGAGATTCACATTTTAACATTAAAGTAGCATGCAGGTAAAAAGAAGTATAACTTTACATTCTTTTTTTTTTAGAGTATGAATACATATCTTCCACCCATATATGGTAATTATAATATATGAATATTAGTGGAAGGTCAATTCCAGAATCCATTAAGAGATTCATATTATAATAGCACAATTGCTTTCAGATACAATGAAACATAATAATAAAGTTGCTCAGTTTGCTTGCCAACTGTGGATTTGGTGTTAGCATTCACAAATGAAGAAAACCATTCACCTTTTTTTATTCTTGGACTGTGTTAATTCACATAGCATAATGGCTTTGAGTTCCATCCATTTACCAGCAAAATTCATGATATCATCTTTCTTTACTGCTGCATACAACAACATTGTGTAGATGTACCACATTTTTCTTATCCAGTCATCAGTTGGGGGGCATTTGGGTTGGTTCCAACTCTTTGCTATTATGAAGAGACCTGCTATAAACATAGCTGTGTGGGTATCTTTGTGGTAGGATGCCTCCTGGGGGTATATATCCAGGAGTGGTATGGCTGAGTCAGGTGATGGGTTCATTTTGAGTCTTTTAAGCATTCTTCACATTGCTTTCCACAGTGGTTGAACCAGTTTTCATTCCCACCAGCAGTGGATGAGTGTTCCCCTTTCCCCACAACCTCTCCAGCATTTGGTGTCTTTTGTTTTCTTGATCTTGGCTAGTCTTATTCGAGTAAGATGTTACCTTAGAGTACTTTTAATTTGCATTTCCTTAATTATTAATGATGTTGAACACTTTTTAAGATGTTTCTCAGCCATCTTTACTTCCTTACTGGTGAAATCTCTGTTCATCTCTATCCCATCTTTTGAGTAGGTCATTTGTTTTCTTACTTTTTTGTTTTTTAAGTAGTTTATATATTCTGGATGTTGATGCTCTGTCAGTGGTGAAGGTTTCCTCCTACTCTGTGGGTTTTTTCTTCACTTCCTTGATTGGTTCTTTAGCTGTACAAAAGCTTTTGCATTGATGAGGTCCCACTTGTCAGCCGTTGTCTTTATTTCCTGTGCAGCTGCTGTTTGATTTAGAAAGTCTTTTCCTATGACTATGTCTTGTAAGTTGCTGCTGACTTTTTCTTCTATCACCTTCAGGGTTTCAGGTTTCAGGTTGAGATCTTTGATCCACTTGGAGTTTATTTTTGTATAGGGTGAGAGGCAGAGGTTTAATTTTGTTCTACAAATGGTGATCCAATTTAGCTAGCACCATTTGCTGAAGATGCTATCCTTCCTCCATTGAGGTTTTTTTTTGCCCCTTTGTCAAATATGAGGTGGCTGAATTTATATGAGTTCAAGTTTGGATCTTCAATTTTGTTCCATTGGTCAATGGGTCTGGTTCTTTTTACAGAGTGTCTTTATGACTGTAGCCCTGTAATATAACTTGAAGTTTGGTAAAGTAATCCCCCCCCCCCCCGTATTGCACTTTTCACTCATGGTTGCTTTAGCTATTTGGGGTCTTTTGTTTTTCCATATGAATTTAAGGATATTTTTGCAAGTCTGTGAAAAAGCTCATGGGAATTTTGATTGGGATTGCATTGAATCTGTATATTAGTTTGGGTAGAATGGACATTTTACTATATTAATTTTTCCAATCCATGAGCATGGGAGGTCTTTCCATATTTGATGTCATTTTCAAGCTCCTTCTTCAGGGTTTTAAATTTTAATTATTGAGGTCTTTGATGCCTTTGGTTAGGTTTATTCCTAGGTATTTTTTGAGTCTATTGTGATTGGGAAGGTTTCCTTATATTCCTTCTCCAGTTGCTTATTGTTGGTGTAAAGAAAGGCTACTGATTTTTCTAGGTTTGTTTGTATCCCACCACTTTACTGAATTTTAATCATTTCTAAGAGTTTTTAGTAGTCCTTAGGTTAACTATCATATCATCTGCAGAAAAAGGGATAGTTTCACTTCCTCTTTTCCAATTAGTACTCATTTTATTTCGCTTTCTTGCCTTATTGCTCTAGCAAGCATTTCAAGCACTATATTGAAGATGAATGGTGATAGTGGGATTCTGGCTGTGGGTTTCTTCTATATGGCTTTGATTACATTGAGGAACAAATCCTCCAGTCCAATTCCCTCTAGGACTTTAAACATGAAGGGATGCTACATTTTGTCAAAAGCTTTTTCTGTATCAATTGAGATGATCATATGGTTTTGTCTTTCAGTCCATTTATGTGTTTTATGATATTTATTGATTTACATATGTTGAGCCATCCCTGCATCTCTGGTATGAATCCAACTTGTTCATGATAGATGATCTTTTTGATGTAGGTTTGTGTGCGATTTGCAAATATTTTGTTGAGAATTTTTGCATTTGTGTTCATTAATGATATAGGTCTATAGTTTTCTTTCTTGTTTGTGTCTTTGCCTACTTTTGGTATTAGAGTGATGCTGGCTTCATTGAAGAAATTTGGGCTATTTCCCTCTGTTTGTATCCTTCTGAAAAGTTTGAGTAGTAATGGTTGTAAGACCTCTTTAAATGTTATATAGTATTCTGCTGTGAAATTATCTGGGCCTGGGCTTTTTTTAGTTGGGAAGCTTTTTATTACATCTTCAATTTCCTCATGTATTATGGGTCTGTTTAAGCTGTCAATCTCTTCGTGGTTAAACTTTGGTGAATCCCAGGATTTCAGGTATTCATCCATTACTCTTAGGTTTTCAAATTTCATAGAGTATATGTTTTTTACATATTCTTATATGATTATCTGGATCTTTTCTGTTGTGATGTTTCCTCTTTCATCCTGAATGCTATTGATTTGGAGTTGCTCTTTCTTTCTAGAGCAATTAACTGGGCTAAAGGTCTGTCTATTTTGTTTATCTTTTCAAAGAACCAGCTTTGGGATTCATTGACTTTTTTGTATTGTTTTCTTTGTTTATATTTCATTGATTTCTGCTATGATTTTTGTTATTTCTTCCTGTCTCTTGGGTTTTGGGTTCATTTGTTGTTGTCTCTCAAGTGTTTTTAGCTGCAGTGTTAGATCGTTTATTTGTTCTCTTTCTTTTTTCTTAATGTGGGCATTTAGGGCTATAAATTTCCTTCTTAGGACTGACTTTAATGTATCCCACAGGTTTTGTTCTGTTGTATTGTCATTTTCCTTTATTTCCAGGAATGCTTTTATTTTATTCTTTTTTTCCCCAGGGGAGAGTGCAAAAGCAGTCCCCCACTACCACAAATTATGCAGTTGAGTTTCCCACATTTGGGGAAATCGCAGGAGTCAGCACATCCAGAGTGTAATGGATAAGCCTTGCCCTGGGAAAACTACCTTCGTGATCATGGTATCTCCACTGCCAGGTAAGTATATTTAAATCTATATTTCTTCCCTGACCCACTCATCATTCAGGATTGTGTTGTTTAGTCTCCATGTGTTCTTATAGTTAGTAGGGCTTACTCTGGTGTTAATATTGAGCTTTATTGTACTGTGGTCTGATAGAATGCATGGGATAATTTCAATCCTTTTGTATTTGTTGACACTTTTTTGGTCTTTTTGAGACAGGGTCTCCCTGTAGCTCTGGCTGTCCTGGAACTCACTTTGTAGACCAGACTGGCCTTGATCTCACAGAGATCCTCCTCCCTCTGCCTCCCAATTGCCAGGATTAAAGGCATTTACTACCATGTCTGGCTGACATTTCTTTTGTGTCCCAGTATGTGGTCAATTTTGGAGAATCTTCTATGGGACACTGAGTAGAAAATATATTCTCTGGTGTTTGGGTGGAGTATTCTATAGATATCTGCGAGGTCCATTTGGTGTATTTTTTTTGTTGTTGTTTTCTGTTTTGATCTTTTCGAGACAGGGTCTCCCTGTAGCCCCAGCTGTCCTGGAACTCACTCTGTAGACCAGGATGGCATTGAACTCACAAAGATCCGCCTGCTTCTGCCTCCCAAGTGCGAGGATTAAAAGCATGCACCACCATGCCTGGCTAGTGTATTGTTTTTTTCAGTTCTGATGTCTCTCTGTTTATTTTTTGTCCAGTTGACCTATCTGAGGGACTCAGTGGGGTACTGAAGTCCACCACTATTAGCATGCTGGGATTAATCTGTGTCTTGAGGTCCTGAAGGGTTGTGTTAATAAAGTTCTGGTGCACCAGAATTTGGTGCATAAACATTTAAGATTGTGAAATCTTCCTGGTTAATTGTTCCATTGATAAAGATATAACGACCCTCTTTGTCTTTTCTGATTAATTTTATTCTAAGGTCAATTTTGTCTGATAATAGAGTAGCCAATCCTGCTTGCTTTTTGGTACCATTTGATTGGAATATTTTTTCCATCTTTTCACTCTACGGTGGTGTCTGTCCTTGAGGGTGAGATAGGTTTCTTGTAGGCAGCATATAGATGGATTCTGTTTCTTAATCTATTCTCCCAGTCTATGTCTTTGGTTTGGTGATTTTATACCATTAATATTTAAGGTAATTATTGAGAGATGTGTGTTGTTTTCTTTCTTCTTACTTTTCATTTGCATTCTTGGTCTAGGTATTTATTTACTCTGTTATGCTTTTGTTAATTTCTCTCTTGGGTTGCTTAAGGATAGTTGCTCCTTTCCTCTGTTCTTTGAATTGCTTTGTGTATTTTCTGAAGTGGTGGGTTTTTGACATGTGTTCTTTCATTTTGTTTATGTCATGAAAGACTTTTCTTTCTCCTTCAACTATGATTGACACTTTTGCTGGGTATAGTAATCTGGGTTGGCATCTAAAGTCATTTAGCACTGGGAATACTTTGGTCCATATTCGTCTGGCTTTCATAGTTTGCATTGAGAAGTCAGGAGTGAATCTGATAGGTTTTCCCCTTATATGTCCTTATATGTATCTTGTTGTTTTTCTCTTGTGGCTTTCAGTATTTTGTCCTTGTTTTGATCATCTAGTGTTTTAACTATAATATGGCATGGGGAATTTCTTTTCTGGTCTTGTCTATTTGGTGTTCTATGTGCTTCTTGTATTTTGTCTTTTTACAGTTTGGGGAAATTTTCTTCTATTTTCCTGTTGAAGATCTGGTCAATAGTGTTGTCTTGGGATTCTTCTCCTTCCTCAATACCTATGATGTGGAGGTTTGGTCTTTTCATGGTGTCCCACATTTCCTGATTATTCCACTCCTGTGTTTTTTTTTTTTTTTTTTTTCTGTAATCTTTACTTGAGGTTTCTAGCTGCTCTGTGTTATCCTGTAGGTCTGATATTCGTTTTTCTGTTTCATCCATTCTACTTCTGAGGCTTTTTCTCATCCTTTCCTGATGATTGGATGTATGTTCAATTTCCTTTTTCATTTCATCCCATGATTTCTTCAGTATTTCCACTTTCTTTTGGAGCTTTTCATTCTCTTCTTTTACCTCCTTGCTTTGCTGGTCAGTTTCTTTTTTACTTTCAGCTGTAGATCTTTTCAGTGTTTCCACTTCCTTCCAGAGTTTGTCATTCTCTCCCTCTAGTTCTTTTCAGAGTTTGTATTTCTGTTCCTCTAGCTCTTTTCAGAGTTTGTATTTCTCTTCCTCTAGTTCTTTTTGGGGTTTGTCAACCTCTCCTTTTAGTTATTTCTGGAGTTTATCATTCTAGGTCCTTCATGAGTTTTTCATTCTCTCCCTTTAGTTCTCTGAGCTTTTCTTTATAGTATTTGAATATATCTACAATTGTTCTTTGAAAGTCGGTGTCTTGGTTTCCTTCCAGGGAGATCTCATTGTTGAGCTCTTCTACAGGCTTGGTTGAGTTCAGTGGGCAATTATTATGAGCTTTTCCCATATTGCTGTTTTTCCATTGTGTCTTTGACATGTGTATTTCCCCCCTTTGTTTATTTGTTTGGCTTCTGTTGTTAATCTCATATGTTAATATGGAGGACTGGTCTATCACTCAGTTTGCTTCCTGCTAGTTTCTTCCCCAGCTTTGGCTGTGCAGTCTAGAATCACTGACACTGCTGGATCGTCCCAACCACAGTAAACCACAGCACCAGAAACTTATACTTTCCACCACAGTACCAGTAGCCTGAGGGTATGGGGGGGAGGTAGGGGGTTTACTCCTTTGGCTCCTGTGCTGGACCCCAAATGGGCAACAGTGGGTGGCAGGTAGGTGCCTGCCAAGGGTGGGCAGAAGCAAGCCTGTGTGCCACAGACACACCTGGGCAACCTGGAAGCCTTTTCTACATTTGGGGCAAGGAGTCTTGAATCTGATGAAAGGATTTGAGCAAGATCTCATAAAGTAAACTTTTCTGCCACATCCCCAACAAACAGGGAGTTTAGAGGGTTTAAGGGTTCATGTTTCTTATGGGAAAAACCTTGTAAAGAGTCAATGAATGCCTCAAAAGGAGCTGAGGCAAGGTTAAGGTCATGGGTGGCAATGACCCATTTATGAAGGTCTTCATTATGTACTGACACAACCGCATTCCCAGTGTAGGAATTCATGCCTTCTTTAAACCAAATTGTGGAAGTAACAGTTAGGCTTTTGTGAAGTGCATGATTTAAGGCTTTGTAGGGCCATGTCTTTAATTTGGTCAAAATACTGAGGGATACCAGTAAGGTATTGCCTCACAGGGTCAGTAAAGTTACCACAACTGGTAAGCATATCCAAGGTTATGGAGATGTTAAAATGTATGTTACTGCCTGCTTGACCTTGTGCTATTTCATCAAAGACAGCTTTCCATTGAAGGAATGTTGCAGGGTCAAGGACTGCCTGAAGCAGGGTGTACCAATCATAATTCGTTTGAAGGTTAATTGCCCATTAGGTGAAAACCTGTTCAAAATAAGGGGGATTGGACCAGCTTCTTGTGCTGCTTTATGAATAAGCTCAGAAAGAGCAGTGGGGATCCAGGGCTGAGCAGCAGCTTTGGGACCCACATTAACAGGGAATGCATGCAAGTGTGATGGGGAATGAGGTAAGGGGGTAGCTGAGGGAAAAGGAGGAAGATGGGAGAAAACTTCCCAAGCCTCCCTCTGAGGATATATTGATTTAGTAGGAATGGGTGGAGGTAGTTTTTGTGAGTTGGGAACAGGAGGAGAATTCTCTTCATTTGATTTGAAATCAAGTATACAGGGGAGGCCCGATTTTTCTTTGGCGTTTTCTTTGGTCCTCTGCCAAGGAGCCTTTAAAAAGGCTTACAATTACGGGGAGGAAATTGCCCATGGCAGCAGGGGAGAGGGTGGGCCTAACTAGAAGAGACAAAGAGTGTGTGTCCGATCCCAAAGTGTCCTGTGCTTAGCAGAGAACTTCCAGGGGGGCATTACTCCCTTGGCCATATGTCCACATGGTGTCTGTAGAGTGGTGTCTCTTTATATACAGAGGGCCGGGTTCTGAGTCCTGAGTGGATCAGCTCTTATGTGGACTCCCTGAGACAAACCAAGAAGTGGAGCTGCCAGGAGTGGCAGTATGTACCTCCCTAACAATGAAACAAAGAGGATGACAAATGTATTGAAAGTGAGGGGAAGGGGGCCACACCCTTACTTTCGAGTGGCTGTAAACACAGAAAACACAAAGGGTGCTACTCACTGGGACCCACGGACACAAAAGGGTCTACTCACTGGGAACCACAGATGTCTCACAAATGCGGGGGGGGGGGGCACAACAGATCACATTGGTGCACCAGATGTAGTAAGTTCCTCCAATTCAGGTCAAGGCCAAAGAATGGAAGTGATCAGACTGCAAAATCCACACACAGACACGGAGAGTAGGGTGAAAAGCAGATAAGATTGTGATCTCCTAACAAAACCTCTTTAATCAGGAAAATAGGATATATATATATATATATATAGATATATATATATATATATATATGCAATTGTCTCTGACCTTCGGTGAAGTGCCAAGTGTTGCTCATTGGCCTAGATGGCTGACTCAGCTGTTGCCATGATTAACTTCTGAGCATAGGTTAGACCTGTTCAGCCGGCAAAGCAATAGTCACACTGGTGTGCAGGTGCATAACATTCTACACATGTGTATGAATGTTTGCCTTGCATGTAGATAAATGCACCACATCTATGAAATGCCCATGAAGGCCAGAAGATGGTGTCAATCCCTGAGAATGAAGTTAAATAGGTATTGTAGCTGTCAAATGATGTGGAACCAAACTCGGGTCCTCTACAAGAGGAGCCAGTGCTCTATTTTTACCTTTAATAGCCATGTAAACATGCCTATTCTTTCATTTCTAGGTAAATGAAATTTATTTTATTAGATTGAACTTTAAACCTAATGATTACTCAAAATTCTCATTAAAGGTTCCTCTATTTTGGAAGTGAAGTTAGATACGCATGTAGAAATTTTGTTTTTCATTCATTGAACATGATATTAATTGTGGGCTTGTTTTAAGTAGCTTCTGTGTGGAATCAAGATGAGTTCTTTTTATATGTAATTGTTGAGTTTCTTAATATCGTATAGTTAGGAAATTTTATCAAATTTTTTGTCTCAACCTATTGAGATATATATGTGATATTTTTCACCAACATGAAAAGAAGAGGCTGTATATCTCTTCATAGGAGACCTCTGTAAAACTTCTGCTTCCTACGGATCAGAAATCATTGCAGAAGAGGGGGGCATAAAGATTCTAAGAGCCAGAGGGGGTAGATAATGACAAGGAAACAGTCTTCCCAACAGCTGATCCTTTACTCATATAAATACATAGCAATGGTGACAGCATGCGCATGTCTCATTCATTCTCAACCAAAAAAAAAAAAAAAAAATTTCAGCATAGACAGGGAGAAGTGGATAAGAAGCTCCACATTTTCTAAGGAACTGTGGTAACAGATGGCTTCTGGGAGTCCCAGAGACAGTCCTTACAGGGATCACATTCTTGGTAGATTAAAAAGACTTCAGTAGGTAGATACACTGAAATCATTTGGAATATGCCAATTAAAGTCTACAGGCCTTAATATTATATATATAATATATATATATGATAATAAGATTATAGAAGAGAGAGAGAGAGAGAGAGAGAGAGAGAGAGAACTATATTAAATTGGGGGTGCAATAAAAGTAGGTGCTAGTAGGGGAGAGGATCTAAATACCATCAAATTATATTGTATGAAATTGCAAAAAATCAATAAAATTAATAAACATTTAAAAATTATAAAATGGGTAGGGGTTATATCTCAGTGATCGAGTGCTTGTCCCAGCACGTTCAGGATTCTGGCCTGGGTTCATTCCTTAGCATGAAAGAAAGAAAGGGAGTTCAAAAAACAGAGAGAGAGACAGAGACAGAGAAAGAGAGAGAACCAGCAAAGCAGAAAGGAAGGAAGAGGGAAGATGGAAGAGACAGAGAGCAGAAAGGAGGGAGAGTGAGAGAGAATGGCTAAAGTGTTAATGTAAGCTTCAAAAATACAGATTTGCATTGTGTTTACTTGAGGGAGAGATAATTAAACATGTAAATATTTTCAGTTTATTGATCAAATAATTAAAGCATAAGAAAATGGACATGTCTATCTTGTGTTGATTGAAAAATGAGAATCTGAATGCGACCAAGCAGAATTCAACTGATTTTTATGAGCTTTAATTGCTAGAAATAAAAGGAAATTGATTAAATGAGAAAGAGTATTCTAGATAGCATCATTTCTCTTAGAAAAATACAGAAAAAAATTACCAGGGACTGGTGAAAGAAAGCAGATGGAGTGGATACTAACTGACAAATTCATGGGAACCAAACAGTGCCTGAATATAGTAACAAGGCTGATTCCTCGGAATTTGGAAAAATTAAGTCAGCTACATTGGGGTATTTCAGCACTGAGTCTTTCTAATTTCTGTCTTCAAAGGATGATGTCCCCTCACTAATTTTAAACACTTTAAAATTGTTTCATATAGCATTAGATTACAAATATAAGTCCAGCCCTTGAAAGTGTTCTTACATCATCCAAAGCAATCACTACATGTATGACATTTATTGTATTTCTGTGAACTGTTTGTTTTAAGGTTTACTTATTTTTTATTATATTTTTAATTTATTTTTTATGTTTTTATTTTTAATTTATTTTTTAATTAAATCCTTTTAAACTCTATATTTTGTACAAGATTATCAAATCTAGACCAGTGTCCCCCACCCTATCCCCCCACCCCACCAAAGCTCATGTATTTTGCCAAACATGCTTTTCATCTCTTTCTCAGTCTTTCTTGATATTCTCCATGTGGAAGTTGATTGTTTTGAGCAGAAGTTCACTGTTTCAGTCAGTTCTTTGATGCAGTCCTTTCTTTTGTTGTTGTTGTTGTTGTTGTTATTGTTGTTATTGTTGTTGTTGTTTCCAAAATGCATCACTCCCAACTGCTTGGACAAAAGCTCAAGGGGCCCTGCACAAGAAATACTTACAACTAGGTAATTGGCACTAGCATCCACAGGTGAGGGATACCATTCGTTGTTTGTTTTTCTGGGACTGTGTTACTTCACTCAGCATTATGTCTTCTAGCTCCAGCCATTTTCCTGCAAAGTCGTGATGTCATTTTTCTTTACTGCTGCATAGAACTCCATTGTGTAGATGTACCACATTTTCTCTATCCACTCATCAGTTTAGGGGCACTTGAGTTGGTTCCAACTCCTTGCTATTATGAAGAAAGCTGAAATAAACATGGCTGTGCATGTATCTCTGCGGTGGGATGAGTCTTGTGGGTACATGCCCAGGAGTGGTATGGCTGGGTCGGGTGGCAAGTTCATTCCAAGTCTTCCAAGTGTTCTCCACACTGCTTCCCATAGTGGCTGTATGAGTTTACATTCCACCAGCTGTGGATGAGTGTTTCCCTTTCCCCACAACCTCTCCAGCACTTGGTATCATTTGTTTTCTTGATCCTAGCCAGTCTTATTGGAGTAAGATGATATCTTAAAGTGGTTTTGATTTGCATTTCCTTAATAATTAGTGATGTTGATCACTTCTTAAGGTGTTTCTCAGTCATCTCTAATTCCTCACTTGTGAAGTCTCTGTTCAGCTCTTTGCTCCATCTATTGAGTGGGTCATTTGTTTTCTTTCTTCTTTGTTTTTTGAGAAGTTTATATATTCTGGAAATCAATGATTTGTCAGATGTTTCCTCCCACTCTGTGGGATTTCTCTTCAATTCCTTGATTGTTTATTTTGATGTACCCAAGCTTTTGAGTTTAATGAGTTCCCATTTGTCAATTGGCGACCTTAATTCTTGGGCAGCTGCTGTCTGATTTAGGAAGTCTTTTCCTACACTTATGTCTTGTAGTCTGCTGCCCACTTTTTCTTCTATTGCAGTTTGAAGTGGTTTTAAAACAGACAATGGATACAGAAAGTATGCAGGTGAGAATAATGTCCCCAAGTTTTTATACTGGCATAGATTTTGAAATGACATATTCTCAGGGGTGGAAAAAAAGAAAGAGAAACTAAGCAGGTAGAAACTTTCTTTTCTTTTCTTTTCTTTTCTTTTTTTTTTTTTTTTTTTTTTTATGTTGTCTTTTTTGTCTTTTTGAGACAGAGTCTCCCTGTAGCCTCAGCTATCCTGGAACTCACTCTGTAGACCAGGCTGGCCTTGAACTTATAAAGATCCGCCTGCCTCTGCCTCCCAAGTGCTAGGATTAAAGACATGCACCACCACACCTGGCTCAAAACTTTCTTTTATCAGTAAGATTCCTTATTTTAGATTTTAGTATACTAGGTCAAATAACTGTAACGAAACAATTAATTGGATTATAGTTTTAGCCCCTTCGCATCATGGAATTGCTATACTTTAGTGATCACTTCCAGTGTTCTGGGGTACATGAATTAAAACTAGGGATTTCCCTTAACTGTGTGGCTTTCAACCCAGTATGTTTGGATCAGTTTGTTTATGTTTTTCTACTTTTTAGCACTCAAGGTACATTGAAAAGACATAAACATAACCAGTCTAGGAGAACAACTAATGAGATGGAAAACAGAATTCGATAAGAAACATAGCTGACTCAGTTGTTAATGAGTACATTTCCTTGTAGTACCTACCACATATATATGTCATCTGCCTCAGTAATCACAGTGAGAGAGACAGGTGCACAACAATCTCTTTCTGAAAAATGAATTGTCTATAAAATAAATGTCGCTCAATTTTACTTTTTTTAATTTTATTTATTTTTGTATGTGTATGAAGGTACTGTCTGCATGTAGGTTTCGTGCAATGCCACAGAGGTCAGAAGAGGGTCTCAGATTCCCCTGGAATTGGAGTTACAGATGGTTCTCAGCCACCGTGTGGGTGCTGGGGATCAAACCCAGGTCCTCTGCAAGAACAGTTGGTGCTCTTAACCACTAGGCTATCTCTCCAGCCCAACTCAAATTTATTTAATGAAACATATTTATAATCTTTACAGATAAATTATGTTTAAAACGTGTAGGGAAATAAATTTAATCTACATTCTTATGACACATTATGAAAGTTGATTTTTGTTGAATGAGCTATTACATATAATTGCTTCATTCTTTCAGTAACTTGGGAAACTTGAAAGGTCCAATATTGTGAAGTAGTCATATAAATATGACTATTCTATCATGTCTAAGTAAATGCAATTGATTTTATTATGCTACATTTTCAAATCAATGAACATCTATTCTAATATCTCCAATTCTCATTAATGGCTCCTCTTATTTGAAGGTAACTTAGATACACTGTGATTGATACTTAGATTTTATTTATTTATTTATTTATTTATTTATTTATTTATTTATTTATTTGGTCTTTTTGAGATGAGGTCTCCCTGTAGCCCAGCTGTCCTGGAACTCACTCTGTAGACCAGGCTGGCCTGGTCTTTGAACTCACAAAGATCTGCCTGCCTCTGCCTCCCAAGTGCTAGGATTAAAGGTGTGTGCCACCACACCCGGCTGATAATTAGATTTTTTAACCTACCATAATCAGTGAGAATCTAACATTTATAATTTTTACCAAACAACATGTGTTATGACTTACAGGGTTTGTTTCTGACAAGAGATGTGTTTTCCTGAGCATCTTTCATTAAAATTTAACAGTGCCATTTTATTCAATTCCTAAACTCAAAATAATCTGTCATGAGTTATTTCCTCATCCAATACAAATGTCTGACATCTCCAACAGCCAAGTTATTTAAGCTTAGATGCATGATTTGCAGGGAATTTATGTTTACCAATGCTAACACAAAGAATAGAAAATTGGATAAAACTCATAAGAACTACAATTTTATATGTGACCCACCAGAATAAGGACACTTTCCCACTTCTGGTCCATAAACTATGAGATGATTAACAGACATATAATCCAGATTAAATTTTAAATTACTAAAATATCTATAATTTAAAATTAAACCATGCATAATTTTTTGCTTCAAATTTGGTAGAATACAAATTATGTAAAGTAGAAATAAACAGGGGCTGGAGAGATAGCCTAGCGGTTAAGAGCACCGACGCTCTTGCAGAGGACCCGGGTTCGATCCCCAGCACCCACATGGCAGCTAAGAACCATCTGTAACTCCAATTCCAGGAGAACTCCAGTTCCAGGGGAATCCGAGACCCTCTTCTGACCTCCGCGGCATTGCACGACATGGGTGCACAGACCTGCATGCAGACAGTACATTCATACACATACAAAAATAAATAAATAAATAATTAAAAGTTAGGGGTGAAAGGAAGCCCAGAGATCGTGAATCTGCAGCCACCGTGGGTGGAGGTTCTGCTTCCTACATTTACTACAAAGTATAGAATATCAGTTTTTAGTTGTTTTTTTTTAATTTATTTTAGCAGGTATATGCCTTTAATTCCAGCAGTCAGGAGGGTGAGACAGGCAGCTTTCTGTGACATTCCCCAGGTCAGCCTGGTCTACACAGTGAGTTTGAGGCCAGCTGGGGCTACAGGGAGACCCTGTCCCAAACAAACAAAACCACAAAAACAAAACAAAAAAGTTTAACTTTTTTTAATGTGTGTTTTACCTGCATGCATGTTATGTCCACAGTGTGTGCAGTGCCCTCTGAGGCCAGAGAGGGCGCTGTACCCTCTGGAACTGGAGTCACATACAATTAGAAGCTGCTGTGAGTAAGGCAAACCAAACTGAGCCTTCTGGAAGAGCTGCAAATGCTCTAAACCCTTGAGCCATCTCCAGCCATATAATATTAAATTCAATATTGAAAAATTGTGTACGACCAGAGGTTGCTGGATATGCTGGGCTATCCCCTCAGCCCTCAGACCCGTGTGTCAACTATGGCTCTCAGACCAGAAGGCTTGCACTTAGTGAAGCCTGCTTTGTGAACCACAGCATCCTGGTTACACCATCCAAGCTGACTGACTACTGCTGCTCACTGCCTACTTGAACCTTCCTAAATGTCACAGCTTCAAACACAGACAAGACACTTAAGATGAGAGTGGCAGGGGCGCTCTGTACCATCCAAAGGGAGTGACAGATGCGCAGGCCTGAGTACCAGTCAGGTCACCGCATCGCATGGTCCCTGTGGTGTTCTGCTCTGGGGGGACTGAAAGCAGGGAAGTCTCTTGCCTCTTGTTGGAACCTCAATTTGAACATCTCTAAGTTAAGGCCAAACCTCAAACCGTTTATTTTCATGTACAAAATTGTGAGAGCTTAATAAAGACAAAACTGGAAAATGTGCTTGTTCTGTGTAGGAAAAGTGGACTCGCATTTGTCTTCAGAGAGCGGCTTGTCCGCACACTTCCGCTCCAGAACACCAAGGGTGTGCACGTCTATGGGAGCACGCCAAGTTTACACACCTGAAATGTATATACGGGCACAGAGTGGGCACATGCACGGGGTGTACACACTCGCAAAATCTTGCTCCCCTAACGTAAGACACAACCTGAAATAGCAAGGGAGATGCACACACCTGCTTCCCTTAGTGGCCCGGAGTGAACGCACATCCTAGCTAGCGCGCAAGTACAAACACACACCCCCACAAGCTGTACACACACTGGGCACCTACTCGCAATAACACAAGAACAGCATCTTCCGAGATGTATTCGCCTTGGGTGGGCCACACCCGGACTTCTCAGTGGGTCAGGGTCGCCTCCACCTCCCCCGCTGCCTGGTGCACGGCCCGCCTCAAAGATCTGGGGTTTCTAGGCCTTGAAGCGCAGCTGCAAGGCGTACTGCAGGTGCTCTGCGGCCAGGACTGCATCCGATAAATGCTGCTAGCTCCCGCAGCCATGCTGATGCCTCACCGGGTGAGGCTCTACCCGTGGGAAAAACTTCCTGGGGGCAGGAAGGGGCTGGGAAGCCAGGACACCTTAACCACGCCCTGTGACAAGTTCAGTCTTTAACTCTGAGATGCCTAGGGCTTCTGGAGGCCATCTATGTCACCCTCCACGTCCTCGCTGGAGACCCTCACAAGTTTGGAGGGGTGCAAGGTTCTTGATGACAGTTCAGGTTTAGAAGCAGAAGGGTGACACCTGCTGTTCATTGCGACCTTTCTGCCGGCATGGTTACAGTTGGGGTGCCGGCCCCTGTGCAAGTAGCTGGACCTGAAAGACATGTTTCTCTCACATTACTTAGCATGACACTAAAAGTTATCATAGGATTATGAGCCCTTTACATGAAAAGTGGGCCAGAAGAGTCAGGGACTTAGTCCCAAAGTTGATGACTCCAGCACCTACCTGATCTAGACTAGGCCTCAGCTCCAAAGGATGGATTCTCCACATGCTGGGTAACCAGTTCACACGTTGATAGTCTTTGTAGAGAAATTAGTCTTCCACTCAGATTTTTGAAGGAAAGTGGTTCTTTCGCAGGGACTCCCATGCTCAGACTCATGTGTCATAACACCATTTTCAAATCCTGAACCAAGACTCTTTGTGCTCTCACAGGTATGCTCATTATGGAATGCTTTACAAAGAGGAAGTGCTGTTCTCAGGTGGGCAGGCTGATTTCTAAATAAACCTCAGGGTCTCTGATTTCAGAATTCACAAAGGAGACTATCAGTCTCAAAGGCTTTATGAAGCAGACCCAGTTTCCATTACTCTGGCTGTGGCCCCTCCCACCTATCCATTTCTTGACAAGACTTGTTCCTCTTTCTCCTCCTTCCTTTCTTGCCTACTACCCTGCTTTCCCTTTCTTAAGTCCCGTGCTTATATTCTGTTGCCTGCTAGTTTTGATGTGAAGTAGCTGGATCCTGTTATTATTTAGACTGGCGCGGAGTCTCCACACCCTGCTCCACCTGCCTCAGGCCCCTCAAAGCGTTTTCCTGCCTTCTCCCTTCCTCTCTACCTTCTCCAGCCCTGCACTGATGACCATACTTTGGTTTTCTATAATAACTATCACTCTTTTTACTTCATTTCTGTCACCAATGCTTTGTTCTCAAAGCCATCAAACTTTTTCTTTAAGCCAACTCAGGACTTACTGAGAAATACAGGGGCCCGGGTGGTCACTGAACTATGCATGGGCGGCAAGCCCCAGATAGACTTATCCATGGAGCTTCTGTCTCTGCTCTTCCAGCCTCTGCCCTCCGTGTCTATCTGCACAGACCTATGGGGGCCAAACCCAGGAAAGCAAAGCTGAGCTGTGGGCTCCATTCCACCTCCTGATGCGGTTCCCAGTACAAGCTTCTCGTCACTAATCCAGAAATACAAAATGCTCCAAAATCCAAAAAAATGAGCACAGATGTGATACCACAAGCAGAAAATTCCATACCTGACCTCATAGGATGTCTTAATTAAAATACCTGTCCACTAAAGTCTTATATAAAATCACTTTTAACAAAAATGGCTTGCATTTTGCACAGGTCCCATTTCCCAAATACCTCTTGATATCTGTGCAAAAATTGTAAAATCCAAAACTACTTCCACTCCTAAGCATTTTGGGTAAAGAATACCCAACTTGTACAGTATCACAGGCATCAACCTTTCTATGTGGATGGCCCGTATCCTGAACCTCAAGATCTTTCACCCTCTTTTCTCCAGATAATCTGAGCAAAACCAATGAGGACCAATGTCATGTTCAGGAACTTCTGGCAACACACATACCCAGATCAGCCCCAGCATCCAAAGGGGTATTATCAGATGTGAGTGTGTGTGTGTGTGTGTGTGTGTGTGTGTGTGAATTTTTATTGATGGTTTGTGCATTTATATCAATCACTTTCCAATTCACGATTCAGGCATATTTCCCTCGTGTCCTCTCCCCACCCACCCCCACCTCATCCCATGATCATGTATTCTGCTCATAGTCCTGCATCTCAGGTTTTTTTTTTTTTTTATTTTTATTTAGTTATCTGTATTGAGTACTAAGCATTTCTTCTGTAAAACCAATTATCGGAGCTGTTGTGCCCAAACCCACAGTCCACATCCATTCAGTGGAGGATTGACAGGATTTTGTTTGTTCCAATCAAGTTAGATATCCTGCAGTGTCAGGACTACATCGCGTTTAGTTTCCACCGTTCACACCCAATTGCTGAGCCACTTGTAAACATTCTACCACGCCCCCTCTTCCTTAGATTGTTCCCTAGCGCATTAAAAAGGGCACAATGTGCGATGAGAAGTATAAACTGTCCTCCTCTCGTAGGGCTTGGAGCTAATGACTTGGACTCTGGTCAATTTGGGCTAGTTGTTCATGGGCTGGAGACGGTTTGTCAGGTTATGTAACCTTTCGACTCCTAATTGAAGCACAAGCAATTAGATTATATAGGTATTTAAAGCAGTCTAATCATGTTATGGTAGGTTACTTTGGCATAGACACATATGTTTGGATGATATGTTAATCCATGAAATTATATTTTTTACCCCGATAAAATATAAACCGGGTTTTGTGGCTTTATAACATCTCTACCACCTGTAGATGATGTAGGCTTGTGGCTCAGCCATGGGTTTATTCCTCAAGGAGAGGACCAAACAGCCAATTTGGATTTGGGATATACAGACATTGGCTGCCCGCTGACCAACCAGTATTTCCAGGCAGGTGGAAGTTTGTGCTGGTGTTGCTGATGGTTGGTGAGTCTTGCTTGTACTCAGGGAGAACCCGTATTTGCTTATTGGTTTAGTGGTCCTTTTGGGAAACACTCTCTGGGCATTTACAGAGGGGCCATCTGTACCCTTACATGTGCTTGCGTCTCAAATATCCCTTCCCATGTTAACGTCAGAGTTCTTCGCGCGCCGGGTCTTATTACGCCTTTCCTCCGTGCAGGCTATCTCCAACTAAATAGGGGCAAGGAGCCCTTCTCTTTTGATGGGGCCATTGGATCCCCTGGGGCCAGACATTCCCCCTGACACCTGTAGAACATAATCCATTGCTGTGTCAGAGTGCTCCCTGCCATTACATTATACTTTGCCTAAGCCTCAGCCAAGGACCTTTTAGTATATATTTGGTTCTGAACAGAAAAGTTATATCCTTTTCACCAGTTCTTATGTCTAGTAAGCAATAAAGAGGCATTTTTACCGGTTTTATAGAGATTACCTCTACAATAGATGTCTCCAATTTACAAGGTTGGAGAATGACGTCATAATCGTCATATTTCTCCTTGTTCTATGGGGGGGGGGGGGGGAGGCAAGAAAGTTCATATCCACACCTTTGTTGCACCTCTAGAAGGTATATATAAGTTCATTAGGACTCATTATGATAGTTGGTACATGTAGGATCCACAGAAGGTTCAATGTTTATGGCAATATGAGGATTTTCTTCCTTCAGTGTTCAGATGGGTCAAACCTTTCAGTTGCCACTTTTTGGTACCATCCTACTCAATGCAAACTGTATCTTTCCTTTCTCAATAGCCGTTACAATTTGGTTACATTTTGTCCTGTTGGAACAAACAAAATCTGCTTCCCATAGTTAGTTTTAAGATTTGAATTGCAGGTTTTGACTAGATTAGGTTTCATGTCTGTCTGTACCGTCCCCCCCCCCTTTTTTTTTTTAAACACATGAGTCTCCAGAAGACCAGTTGTATTATACATAACTATTAGGGTGGAATCAAGGCACCAATTTCACCATTCACCCATGTTGTTTGGGTGACTATATATGATTATATTGGGAAGCAAACTTCATTTTTGCTTTAAATCATCTCAAAGAGAATGCTATGCTACAAGGTGCTACTGTACAACAGAGAAACTCTAGAGAAACATTTGTATGTGCAATCCCAAAGTTCTTGCTCCACAGAGAGATTTTGTTGTTTCTAAAACAAATTGTGGACAACAGCAAAATTATATTCTACATTTAACTTAGATTCATTACCGTTTTTATCATAGTCTGTAAAACAAATGTTGTTTAATCTACACATATTTACTTTTACGAAGTCCTTAACCCTAAGACACCATGTTTCCTTTAGACAGTGTCTAGGTGAAACTGAGTACTTGCGGAACTTCACATCAATTAAATATGCCTTGATTGAATATACATCCGTGTCCCTCTCCCACCATCCCACCCTTCCCACTTCACCATTCCGTCCATTTTCTGCCTGCAGTCTTTCTGTGTTGTTCTTTTTCCTATGCATCCCCTCCATGAGAAATATTTATATCCGGGTTGTTGGTACTAGCATCCACATATGAGGACACCCTTTGTCGTTTTGTTTTTCTGGGACTGTGTTATTCACTTAACATAAGTTTCCAGCTCCATCCATTTACCTGCACAAGTTTCATGATGTTGTCCTTCTTAACCGCTGCATAGAACTCAATTGTTATACTATGACAATTTTCTCTATCCACTCGGTCAGTTGAGGGGCACCTGGGTGGTTCCAGCTTTTTGCTCTTGTGACCAGAGCGCTGCAATTAAACATAGCTGTGCATGTCTCTTTGCTGTAGTTGTGTCTTGTTGGGTATATACCCAGGACTGTGGAGTGGTATGGCTGGGTTGTCAAATGTAAGCTCATTTGATTCTTTTAAGGGTCTCCACACTGTTGGTTTCCATAGTGGTGTATAGTTCTACGTTACATTCCCACCGTCAATGGATGAGTGTTCCCCCTTTCCCGGCACACCTTCCCGCATTGAAACCTCGTGTTCTTGATCCTAGCCAGGTCTTATTGGAGTAAGGTGATATCTCAAAGTGTTTTAATTTGCATTTTTCCTTTAATTTATCAGAGAGGATGTTTGAACAGCTTGGCGAAAGTCCCTAGATGTTTCTCAGCCATCTCTAATTCCTCCTCTGTGAAGTCTCTATTCAGATTCTTTGCTCCATCTTTGAGTGATTCATTTGTTTTCTTTCTTCTTTGTTTTTTGAGTAGCTTGTTTATAACTGGAATTAATGCTTTGTCAGATGTATTCTGCTGTGAAGGTTTCCTCCCATACTGTGGGTCTTCTCCTCACTTCATGTATTGCTTCCTTGATGTACAGAAGCTTTTGAGTTTAATGAGGTCCCATTTGTCAATTGTCGATCTTATTTCTGTGCAGCTTGGCTGTCTGATTTGGGACGTCTTTTCCTACACCTACGTCTTGTCGTCTGCTTCCAGCTTCTCTTCTATCACCTCCAGAGTTTGGGTTCACATTGAGGTCTTGGTCCATCTGGAGCTGAATTTGTACAGGGTGAGATGGTAGGGGTTGGTTTAATTTCTTCTTCTACAAGTGGGTGCTCCAGTTTTGCCAACACACTGCTGAAGACGCTGTCTTTTTTTTTTTTTCCTCCATGTTGTTTCTTGGCCCCTGTCAAAATATGCGGTGCTCGAAAATGGTAATGAGTTCAGGTTTGGATCTTCGTTTTATTCCATTTGTCCACTGGTTGTTTGTGCCAGTACCAAGCTGTTTTTTCTGACTATAGCCCTGTGATATAATTTGATGCTGGATAGCCGATCCCCCTGTATTGCTCTTTTCTACTCAGGGTTGCTTTTGGCTATTCGGGGTCTTATTTTTGTCCAAATGAACTGAGGCTTTTTTTTTTTTTTTCCAATCCTGTGAAGCAACTCTTGGGGATTTTGATTGGGGATTGCATTAAAATTGACCACGAGTTTGTGTATGATGGACATTTTTTACTATATTTTTTTTTAAATTTTCCCATCCATGCGCATGGGAGGTTGGTCCATCTTCTGATGTCTTCCTCCAATTCCTTTTTCAGGGGTTTAACATTTTTGTTGTAGAGATTCCTCTCTTTGTAGAGATCTTGGTGTCTCTGGTTAGGTTTTGTTTCCTAGTATTTTATTGTTTTGAGGCTATTGTGAGTGGGAAGGTCTCCTTGTAGTCCTTCTTCCGGTGCTTGTTTGCGTGTTGTTGTTGTAAAGAAAGGCTACTTGCATTTTCTAGTTTATTTGTATCCTGCCACTTTACAAAGCTCTTAATATTTATAGGAGTTTTCTGGTGAGTTCTTAGCATCCCTTAGGTAGACAACTTTTCATATTCCAGCAAAACGGGTGCTAGCTTGATTTCTCTTTGCAAATAGTACTCCTTAAATTCCTTTTCTTGCCTTATGCCCCCTTGCAAGGGTTTTCTAGCACTATATTGAAAGAGGAGTGGTGACGGGGGCCGCCTTGCCGAGTTTTCCTACCTCCAGGGAATGTTTCTGTCTTTTCCCTATTTGGGATGATATTGGCTGGGGTTTCCTGTATATGCTTTGATTACCTTGAGGAATGCTCCCTTCGGCCAATTCCCCTCAGGACTTTAAACCATTGATAGATGCTGGCTTTTGTCAAAGGCTTTTTCTCCGCATCAATTGAAATGATGGTGTGGTTTTCGTCCTTCAGTCCATTGATATGTTGATGATGTTTATTGATTTTTTTCGTTTTAGCTTGAAAAACCATCCCTGCATTCTCTGGTATGGAATCCTAACTTGGTCATGGTGGATGATTTTATTGATGTGAGTTGTATGCGATTTGCCAGAATCCTGTTTAGGAATTTTGGCATCTGTGTTCATTCGGGAGATGGGTCTCTAGTTCTCCTTTTTGGTTGTATCTTTCCCTGGTTTTCGTAATAGAGTAATGCTGGGCTTCATATAAGGATTCTGGGAGAAGTCCTCCGTTTTTTATCATTCTAAACAATTTTACAGTAGATGCGTTGTATGTCCTTTTAGAGAAATATTTTATAAAATAGCCGTGAAACCATCCGGGGGCTCGGGCATTTGGTTGGGAGGCTACTTATTAACTCTTCGATTTCTTCCTGTACTATTGGTCTGTTTAGGGTGTCAATCTCTTCTTGGTGAGCTTTGTTGGCTTCCAGGATTTCAGATATTCATCCATTTCTTCTAGGTTCTAAACTTAGTAGAGTATAAGTTTTTTGATGTTTTTGTAGTCCCGTATGATTGTCTGGATTTTCATTGTCTGTTGTGACTTTCCCCTTTCATCACAGATTCTGTTGATTGGAGTTGTTCCCTCTTTTCTTTTGGTTAAATGGGCTAGAGGTCTCTGTCTATCTTGTTTATTTCTTCAAAGAACCAGCTTTTGGGGATTCATGATTTTGTTTTGTTTCTTTGTTTCATTTTCTTGATCTCTGCTCTGATTTTTGTTATTTTTCTTGTCTGCTCGTTTTAGGGTCATTTGTTGTTGTTTCTCAAGTAGTATTTTTAGCTGCAGTGTTGCAGTTGTTAGGTCATTCACTTGTGTTCTTTCTGTTTTTTTTAAGTAGGCACTAGAGCTATAAACTTCCCTCTAAGGGACTGCTTTTAAAGTGTCCCATAGATTTGCTGTGTTGTTTTTACATTGTCATCAGTTCCATGCATGTTTTTATTTCTTTCTTATTTCTTCCTTGACCCACTCATTATCAGGAGACGTGTTGTTTTAGTATCCATGTGTTCTGTTGGATGTAGGGTTTAATTCTTGTGGTTGATATTGAGTTTTATTGCACTGTGGTCTGATAGAATGCATGAGATTATGTCAACCTTTTTATATTTGTTGAGCTTTCTTTCTTTTTTCACGTTGTGTCCCAGTATATGGTCCATTCTGGAGAACATTCCATGACGGTGCTGAGTAGAACAGTGTATTCTCTGGGTTGGGTGATGAACTATTCGATAGATTTTCTGCTTGAGGTCCCTTTTTGGTGTGTATTGTTGTAATTCAGTTCTGGATGTCTCTCTGTTTTATCCTTTGTTTCCTGTTGACCTGTCTAGGGGACTTAATGGGGTATTGGAAGTCCCCTAGTATTAGTGTGCGGGCTTAATCTGTGCCTTGAGATCCTGAAAATTGTCTTTATTAAGTTTTTGTGCATCCGGGTTTGTGCATATATACTTTATAATTGGAAATCTTCATCGCAATTGTTCCTTTAACTAAAACGTAGTGGCCCTCTTGTTCTCTTTTGATTTATTTTGCTTTGAAGTCCTATTTTATTTTGTCTGATATTAGAATAGACACACCTGCTTTTTTTTGGTACCCATTTGCTTGGAATACTTTCTTCATCCCTTCACCTTAAGTGGTGCCTGTCCTTGAATTGAGATGGGTTTCTTGTAGACAGATATAGATGGGTTTTGTTTCCTCATCCATTCTCCCAGTCTATGCCTTTTTTGGATTGGGGAGTTAGGCCATTAATATTTAAGTTATAATTGAAAGATGGACGTTGCCTTCTTTCCTATTTTAATTATCCCATTTGGGCTTCTAGCTTGATTTTGCTTCCTATGTTAGTTTTATTAGTTTCTTTTCCTAGGTGTGAGGATTGTTGCTCCTCTCTTTTACCCTTTGAATTGCTTCATAGTATTATGACGTTTGAAGAGTTGGTTTCCAGACATTTATTCCTCATCTTGTTTATGTTCATGGAAGGTTTTTCTCTCTCCGTCAAATATGTCGACATTTTTGCTCGGGTCAAGTATTCTGGTTTGGCATCTGTAGTCCCTTATCACTGGGAATGTTTTGCTCCCTGTTCTTCTTGCTTTCCTGTTTGAAGGCGAGAAGTCAGTTGTAATTCTGATGGGTTTCCCTTTGTTTTGTGACGTGCTTTTTCTTTTGTAGCCCTCAGGATTTTGTCTTTATTTTTGGCATCCTTAGCATTTTAACTATAATATGGCGCGGGGTGTTTCTTTTCTGAATCTGTCTGTTGGGGTCCTTATGTGCTTTCTTGTATTTGAATGGGTTTGTCTATTTTTAGTGGGGAAGTTTTCATTCTATTATTCTGTTGAATATTCTGATCAATACTATTCTCTGAGATTCTTCTCCTTCCTATATTCCTATGATACGGACGTTTGACCTTTTTCTTAGTGTCCCCTATTTCCTGGTTGTTCCACGTTTGTGTATTTTAAATTTTTCCTTTATATTAGTCTTTATTTGAAGATTGTTAATTGTCCTGTGGTATCTTCCATGAATCTGATATTCTCTTGTTCTGCTTCTCCATCTTACTTCTTGAGGCTTTCCTTTCCTTTCTTCTTGATTGAATGTGTGTTCTAATTCCTTTTTCATTTCATCCTGTTTTTTTTTTAGTACTTCCATTCCCTTTTTGAGCTCCTCAATCTCCTTCTTGTGCTTCTCAATTCTTCTTGGTGCTCCTTACTTTGTTGGTTGGCTCCTTTTTCAGTGTTTTTCTACTTCCTTTCGGATTTTGTTTTTTTCTTTTTTTCTCCCCTCAGCTTTCTGGAGTTTGTTGGTCTGTCCCTTAGTTTCTTTCTGAAGTTTGTCATTGTATACCTCTAGGTCCTTTTTGAGTTTTTCATTCTCTTCTCTTTCTTTCTCTACATTCTTTATTTTTTTCTTCCCTCTAGTTTCTTTCCGGAGTTTGTCAGTCTGTTCCTTAGTTCTTTCTGATGTTTGTCATTGTATCCATCTAGGTCCTGTTTTGAGTTTTTCATTTCTCTCTCTTTAGTTCTCTGAAATCCTCTTTATGTTCTTTATTTTCTTGCATAGGTCTGCAATTATCCTCTAAGATCTGTTCCTTGTTTCACCTCCAAGGGGATCCCAATGTAGCTGTACCTAAGGTTGGTAGCGCTTGGGCAGGATGTCTGTGTCTTCCCATGTTGTTCTTTCGTCGTGTCCCTGGAATGTGGGCTTCCCTTTTGAGGTTTAGAATTAACAAATAGCAGACGGTTTTGCTTTCACTCATTAGATTATAAATTTTTTGTTGTTGTTGTGTTGTTTAACCGTCCTTAATACTGTTTATGGAGTATGGACTAGTCTGCTTTTCAATTTTGTTGATATATTAGGTATTGGAAGCCAAAACACTCTTCTCTTTCTTGTTTTGATGTCTAACCCGGGTGGGGGGGGGGGGGGGTCTGGGGGGGTCTTGGGGGGGGGGGGGGGTTTGCCTGGATCAGGCAGCGACCCTGCGACGCTCCAAGGAGGCAGCCGCCCTGGCCGACGGGCTTATAAGGACCTCTGGCAAAGCGCCCATGTAAGCCCTAAGGAAAACAGCAACACAAGCTACTCGAACAGTGATTTCTGGGTTTCCTGCCCAAAGGCACAGCCCACTGGCCGCCGGACTCTCCGGAACCTCTGCCCCAGCGCCCGGGTCCCGCCTCAAGGCCCCAGCAACCCAAGTTACTCGAAAATGTTGGATCTGGGTATCCTGCCAAAGGGCGCAGCCGCCCTGGCCGCCGGAATATCCGGGAACACTCTGGCCCAGCGACCGGGGCCCGCCCTCAAGGCACCAGCAACAAACCAAAGATTATCTAGACAATGTGGCTTATGGGTATCATGGAATCAAAAGTCGCAGCCGCCCTGGCTGCCGTACTCTCCGGACCCTCGGGCCAAGCGCCCGGGTCCCGCCCTCAAGGCCCCACTAACCCAAGCTACTCGCCCAGGTGGGGCTTATGGGTATCCTGCTCAAAGGCGCAGCCGCCCTGCGCGCCGGACTCTCAGGGACCTTCTGGCCCAGCGCCCGGTTCCGCCCTCAAGGCCCCAACTACCAAGCTACTCGCCCAGGTGTCTTCTGGGTATCCTGCCAAAGGGCGCAGCCGCCCTGGCCGCCGGACTCTCCGGACCCTCTCTGGTGGGCAATTTCAAAAGTAGTTTTACTCTGTGTTATATAGTGAGTAAATTTTGTGGCAATAATATCCACTATGGTCACTATAGTTAATAACAGTATGCTATTTATTCAAGAATTGGTTAAAGCAGATGTTAAGTGTTCTCAAATAAATAGGGTAATTATGTATAATGTTGGGCATGCTAATTATGGTTATCATGATACAATGCACACACAATTCTTCACATTGGAAGCCAATAATATATACAATTTTCATGTGTTGATTATATTTTGATGAAAAAAAATTTAGGCAGGATACCCAAACGGGTAGTTTTAAAATTCTGTGCACCAGACATGGTTTTAAAGTCAAAAAGTAGCATGCATGATTCAGGCTAACTGCTCCTTTCCCTCACTGTTCCGTAGTCTGAAGCATACTTTAATAAAATATTTGTGAAGAACTCATTCTTCAATACTGTTACCACATTTAGTAGAATGTTTTTCTCCCTTCTTTAATAACAAGTTCTCTGAGTTTTGAGTTATTTTATGTTTTGGCTGTGGTCATGGCATAAAATTTTATCCTGGGAGAACTGCCAAAAATAAAGTTTGGTTTATACAATATAGATGACTCTGGCCTACATTTTGATAATCTTTGGATTTGGGGGTCATATGTGGTATTCTTACATGCTGTATTTATAACATTTCAGAATTCATTTTCAAGACACAGTGGTCATTAACAAAGAAGCTATCATAATTTGATACATTTGCTTTACAAGGAACTCCCAGAGAGCTATAAGATATCACCACAGCATCACACAAGTATACCACTAGTAAGAATTCTTTCCCATTGTTTATTCTTTTTTTTTATTATTTATTTTATTTATGTATTTATTTATTTTGTATGTGTATGATGTACTATCTGCATGCATGGTCCTGTGCACCCATGTCGTGAATGCCGCGGAGGTCAGGGTAAGCGTGGTCCGACTTCCCTGAACTGGAGTTCTTCCTTGGAAATGGAGTTATGGTCGGCTGCTAGCGCCATGTGGGTGCTGGGTGATCGAACCGGGTCCTATGCAAGCGCGTCGGTGATCTTAACCGCTAAGTTATCTCTCCAGCCCCTCCTGTTTATTTCTACTTTACATAATTGATTCTACCAACTTTGAAGGCAAAAAAATCAAAAAATTAAAAAAATTCAGCATGGTTATATTTCAACTTATAATCTTTTAGTAATTTAAAAATTTAATCTGGATTATATGTCTGTTAATCATCTCATAGTTTATGGACCAGAAGTGGGAAAGTGTCCTTATTCTGGTGGGTCACATATAAAATTGTAGTTCTTATGAGTTTTATCCAATTTTCTATTCTTTGTGTTAGCATTGGTAAACATAAATTCCCTGCAAATCATGCATCTAAGCTTAAATAACTTGGCTGTTGGAGATGTCAGACATTTGTATTGGATGAGGAAATAACTCATTGGACAGATTTCTTTTGAAGTTAAAAATTATAATATGGCACTGTAAATTTTAATGAACGATTTGCTCAGAAAAAACATTTTTGTCAGAAGAAACAAACCCTGTTAAGTCATAAAACCATGTTGTTTGGGTAAAAATTAAAACATTCTAAACTGTTAGATTCTCATGATTACGGTAGGTTTTAAAAAATCTACTTATCAGCCGGGTGTGGTGGACACACCTTTAATTCTAGCATTGGGCAGGCAGAGGCAGGGCAGATCTTTGTGAGTTCAAAAGACCAGGGCCCAGCCGGTCTACAGAGTGAGTTCCCGGCAAGCTGGGCCTTACAGGGAGACCTCATCTCAAAAAGAACCAAATATAAATATAAATTAAATAATAAATAATAAATAAATAAATAAAAATCTAAGATCAATCACAATGTGTATCCTTACAGTACCTCAAATACGAGGAGCCATTAATGAGAATTGGAGATATTAGAATAGATGTTCATTGATTTGAAAATGTAGCATAATAAAATCAATTGCATTTACTTAGACATGATAGAATAGTCATATTTATATGACTACTTCACAATATTGGACCTTTCAAGTTTCCCAAGTTACTGAAAGAATGAAGCAATTATATGTAATAGCTCATTCAACAAAAATCAACTTTCATAATGTGTCATAAGAATGTAGATTAAATTTATTTCCCTACACGTTTTTAAAACATTAATTTATATGTAAAGATTATACTATGTTCATTAACAATAACTTTGAGTGGGCTGGAGAGATAGCCTAGTGGTTTAAGGAGCCACCAAATGTTCTTGCAGAGGACCTGGGTTGATCCCCAGCACCCACCCGGTGGCTGAGAACCATATGTTAACTCCAATTCCAGGGAATCTGAGACCCTTTCTGACCTTGTGGCAATGCACCGAAACCCAACATGCAGGACAGTACCTTCATTTACAATACAAAGATAAATAAACATTAAAAAAAAAGTAAATGAAGCGACATTCTATTTTATCGACACTTCATTTTTCAGAAAGAGATTGTTGTGCACCTGTCTCTCTCACTGTGATTACTGAGGCAGATGACATATATATGTGGTAGGTACTACAAGGAAATGTACTCATTAACAACTGAGTCAGCTATGTTTCTTATCGAATTCTGTTTTCCATCTCATTAGTTGTTCTCCTAGACTGGTTATGTTTATGTCTTTTCAATGTACCTTGAGTGCTAAAAAGTAGAAAAACATAAACAAACTGATCCAAACATACTGGGTTGAAAGCCACACAGTTAAGGGAAATCCCTAGTTTTAATTCATGTACCCCAGAACACTGGAAGTGATCACTAAAGTATAGCAATTCCATGATGCGAAGGGGCTAAAACTATAATCCAATTAATTGTTTCGTTACAGTTATTTGACCTAGTATACTAAAATCTAAAATAAGGAATCTTACTGATAAAAGAAAGTTTTGAGCCAGGTGTGCGTTGCTGGTGGTGCATGCCTCTTCTAATCCTAGCAACTGGGATGGCAGAGCAGGCGATCTTTATACGTTCCAAGGCCCAGCCTTGGTCTACCAGAGTGATTCCCGGTAGGCTGCGGTTACAGGGAGCAGGACTCTGTCTCAAAAAGACAAAAAAAAAATAAAAAAAAAAAAAAAAAAACAAAAAAAGAAAAGAAAAGGAAAAGAAAAGGAAAAGTTTTACCTTGCTTGCTTTCTCTTCTTTTTTTCCAAACCATGAGGAATTATGTTCATTTCAAAATCTATGCCCAGTATAAAAACTTGGGGACATTATTCTCACCTGCATACTTTCTGTATCCATTGTCTGTTTTAAAACCACTTCAAACTGCAATAGAAGAAAAAGTGGGCAGCAAGACTTACAAGACATAGTGTCAGCGAAAACGACTTCTAAATTAGAACCGCCACGGCCCCAAAGAAATTAAGGTCGCCAATTGATCAAATGGAAACTCATTAAACTCAAAACGCTTGGGTACATCAAAAAAAACCAATCGGAATTGAAGGAAAATCCCACAGAGTGGGAGGAAACCATCTGACACATTCATTGATTTCCAGAATATTTAAACTTCTCAAAAAACAAAAGAAGAAAGAAGAAAGACAAAGAAAGGAAAACAAATGACCCACTCAATAGATGGAGCAAAGCGCTGAAAAGAGACTTCACAATCGTGAGGAATTAGAGATGACAGAAACCACCGTAAGAATTGTTCAACATCACTACTTATTAAGGAAAATGCAAATCAAACCCACTTCAAGATATCATCCATACTCCAATAGGGCTGGCTAGATCAAGAAAACAATGTACCAAGTGCTGGCAGAGGTTGTGGGGAGGAAAGGGAAAACACTCATCCACAGGCTGGTGGAATGCAAACTTCATACAGCCACTATGGGAACGCAGTGTGGAGAACATTTGCGAAAAACTTGATATGAACTTGCCACCCGACCCAGCCAACCACTCCTAGGCATGTACCAACAAGACTCACCCCACCGCCAGAGCAGAGATTCATTCACAGCCATGTTTATTTCGCTTTCTTCATCATAGCCAGGAGTTGGAACCAACTCACGTGCCCCTCAACTGATGATGTGGCCTACGAAAATTTGGTACATTACACAATGGAGTTCTATGCGCCGTAAAGAAAAAGAACATCACGATCTTTTCAGGGAAAATGTTGGACTAGAAGACATCATGCTGAGTGGAGAAACAAAGTCCCAGAAAAAAACAAACAACGAATGGTATCCCTCACCTGTGGATTTCTGTGCCAATTACCTAGTTGTAAAGTATTTCTCATGTTGCTGGCGCCACTTGAGATTTGTTCCAGCAGTTTGGGATGGAGTGAAGTGATGCATTTTGGAAACAAACCCCCAAACAATAAACAACAATAACAAACAACAACACACAACAACAACAAAAAAGGATGCATCAAATAACTGACTGACACAGTGAAATTCTCTCCAAAACAATCAACTTCCACATGGAGAATATCAAGAAAGACTGCGAAGAGATGAAAAGCATGTTTGCCAGAATACATCTCGAGTTTTGCGGGGTGGGGGGACGGTGGGATAGGGTGGGGGACACTGGTCTAGATTGAATAATCTTGTACAAAATATAGAGTTTAAAAGGATTTAATTAACAAACTAAATTAAAAAAAAAACATAAAAAATAAATTAAAAAATATTATAAAAAATAAGTAAACCTTAAAACAAACAGTTCACAGAAATACAATAAATGTCATACATGTAGTGATTGCTTTGGATGATGTAAGAACACTTTCAAGGGCTGGACTTATATTTGTAATCTAATGCTATATGAAACAATTTTAAAGGTTTAAAATTAGTGAGGGGACATCATCCTTTGAAGACAGAAATTAGAAAGACTCAGTGCTGAAATACCCCAATGTAGCTGACTTAATTTTTCCAAATTCCGAGGAATCAGCCTTGTTACTATATTCAGGCACTGTTTGGTTCCCATGAATTTGTCAGTTAGTATCCACTCCATCTGCTTTCTTTCACCAGTCCCTGGTAATTTTTTTCTGTATTTTTAAAAAAGAGAAATGATGTATCTAGAATAATTTTCTATTTAATCAATCTTTTATTTTCTAGCAATGAAAGCTCATAACAAGTCACTTGTGATTCTGATGGTCGCACGTAAGATTCCTCATTTTTTTGACAATATAAAAAAAAGATAGGAAATGAAAATTTATTATGCTTAATTATTTGATAAATAATGAAAAGATTTACCCCCCCCATGTTTAATTTAATCTCCCCTCAAGCTAAAAAAAATGAAATATGGTATTTTTTAAGCTGACATTAAACACTTTTAGAAATTCTATCTCATCTCACAATCATTATGATTTATGTCTCTTCAATCCTTACCATACTTCCTTTCTGCTTTGCTGGTTTCTCCCTTTCCCGTCTCTGTTCTCTATCTGTTTTTGAACTCCTTTTTCTTTTCTTTCATGCTGAACAGGACCCAGGCCAGAATCCTGAACGTGCTGGGACAAGCACTCGATCACTGAGATATAACCCTCCCATTTTATAATTTTAAATGTCTTCATTTTTTGATTTTTTTGCACTGTTCATTACATTATAAATTGATGGTATTTAGATCCTATCCCCTACCTGCAACATACGTTTTAGTGAATCCAACAAAAGTTAATTCTACGTTCTCTCGATCTAGCTCTCTCTCTCTCTATCTATATTATTATATATATATATTATATATTATATATATCAACGGCTGTAGACTTTAATTGGAACTATTCAAAATGAATTTCAGTGATNTATGCCTGACTGAATTGGAAAATGATTATTAAAAAGCACAAACCATCAATAAAAAATTAAAAAAAAAAAAAAAAAAAAAAAAGAAATTGCCCACCACAATGGCTTCATTTAATTAAAACACTACTGATTGTCTTAGCTTACTAAAAGTTACATGAAATATTATAGTTAGTGTGGATTCTGCCTTGACAGAATGCTCTTGTCTTTCATTTCATATAGGTGCTTAATTTTTTTTCAAATAATACAATCCATGGATTTCCTTCAGCATCAAGAGGATAATCTTCCCACAGTAATCAGAACATTCAGTATGGTATTCAGAAACAGCAAAGTTCTACAACCCCAAATTCCTTGCCTTCAATTTCTGTCTCTAAGGTGTTTTAACAGATGCTTTAGGAAGAGATTTGTGTTTTGATTTGTTCACTTAAAACCAGTACAAATCATAAGGATATAGTGTTTTGGAAATTGCCATGGAATTAAAATGAATTCTATTCAATAGAATTCCTATGAAAAATCATTTAAATTTGAATATGATAATCACAAATATAATTGAATCAAACAACAATTTGGTATTTTCATTCTCATTATTAAGAAATGTTACATGTTTGGGGCTGGAGAGATAGCCTAGCGGTTAAGCGCACCAACTGCTCTTGCAGAGGACCCGGGTTCGATCCCCAGCACCTACATGGTGGCTGAGAACCGTCTGTAACTCCAATTCCAGGAGAACTCCAGTTCCAGGGGAATCCAACATCCTCTTCTGACCTCCGTGGCATTGCACGACATGGGTGCACAAATCTACATGCAGACAGTACATTCATACACATAGAAAATAAGTAAATAAAAAATTAAAAAAAGAAATGTTACATGTATGTAATATTTTATAATAAATTATCATATTTAAAAAAAATAATCCCTGTCAGTTCTAATGAAATTATCAAATATACTTGTAAGAAAATTTGAAAATTACTTTACAACACTCATTGTTTTTAATTATGGCGTGTGGGGCTATTTCATGTAGAAATTATTTTAAGCATGCCTAAACTGGAGATTTGTCACAATGCAGATGAGGAAAGGTAATGGTAAGAGAGGAAGAAAGAGAGAGAAAAAAAAGAGAGAGGATTAACTGGTTGGAAAATATTTTAACTATCACAATTCAAGACTCAGTAATGGATGACCTGGCTATAAAGAGTAAGGGAAAAGCTAATGGACAGAGGACCCCTCACTACCAGATGAGAGCAGTTAGAGATACTATTTACTACAAATGGAGAAGCCTGGAATGAACAGCAAGAATTCAGCTTGAAGTGACTCTGAAGCTAGTGAAGTACGGCAAGGCAGATCAAGGAGTCAAAAATGTTAACACACTACACAGAACAGACACCTGAGCTAGACATGGACATCGGCAGCTTGTAGATGCAACATAATAAAATCATCCAGGAAAGGAGGAGAGGAGGAAGACGGGTCATATGTTAAAATTTAAGTAACTGAAGTTCAATATGAGAAGGACATAAAATCCAGGAAAAGATACTGAGTAGCCAGGACAACACAAATCTTCAGAAAGAAAGGAAGTGGTAAAAGCTTCTGCTTCTCACAGACATAGGTGGTATAAAAACAAATTAAATGCAGACTTGATGGCATGATATTACTTTTGCCCTTAAAACAGGGGTTATTTCAACTAGGTTATGGGATTGAGGTAAAGACTGAAGAGACTTGGAGAACGAATTATTGAAAAGAATGTGCAGACATCTGCAGGCAGCTGTTAGCAGGATGAATATGAGGGACCTGGGAAAAGGGGAAGTGGCTGACAGCTATTTGAGTTCTTGGGAATTAAGCTTTGTTTTCTTTTAAGATAAGAGGTACTAAAGTACGTTTGTGATCTTGTTTATCATTGAAAAAGTACAGTTTTCACATCTTCTGATAAGATATGGAAACCAAAACCGCATGCTCAGGTCCTCCTCTGCTCGCCAACCCAAGATTCTAAACTCCACTAGCAAAAAGAACTTTAAATTGCCTTCTTTAAAAAAACTTCTATTTAAGAGCACCGACCGCTCTTACAGAGGACCCGGGTTCGATCCCCAGCACCCACATGGCGGCCGAGAGCCGTCTGAAACTCCAATTCCAGGAGAACTCCAGCTCCAGGGGAATCTGAGACCCTCTTCTGAACTCCGCGGCGTTGCACGACATGGGCGCACAGACTTGCATGCAGGCAGTACATTCATACACATACAGAACTAAATAAAATTAATTAAAAAAAAAAAAAACTTCTATTTAGCAAGACGTTTCTTCCCTTAAAGCCCATTGCTAGAACTGCTTCCAGAAGAACTTGAAGAAACAAATCCTTTTATTTAATTTAGGCACTGCTATGCTGCAGCGGCTTCCTTCCTCCCTTCGAACTGCCACAATCCAGAAGTGACTTACTAAAGTTCAAGAATTAGATTAATGAAAATTTGTTTGGGAGTGTGTCTTAAGTCTTATGCACTGGTATTTATAATGAGTGAAGCATTAACCTAAAAAAATCTCTCCTATTCAATTTTCATTCATACCATTGGTGTGGGAGAATTATTATGAACCAAAAAAATAAATGATTGCACATAAAGAAAAGCATTTCACAAGTGCACTTTTAATTAACTAAATATCGAGTTTCCTCACTTTTTATCTTTTATAGGTTAACTAAGCTCATTCAGTATACCATTATGCTTAAGTAATTTTTGTCTCAGTTTGTTAGCCTTTTCTTTGTTCTGTTTGACAGGTTGGAAGAACGTTAGTGAGGTATCTTGTAGAATGCCTTCAGTTGCATGTGTCTGATGCTCTTCTCATGATCAGACAGGGTAAAAGTTTGAGAAAGAACATACCCGAAGCAAGGCACCATTTTATCACCAAAGATACATCCTATCTATATGACTTCCCAATATCTGACTGAGGTAGTGTTTATGAGATTTTCCCTCTCTAAAGTTACCCTTTCCTCTTCATATTGGAATCTCTGGATGAAATGACTATTTTTAGTCCACAGATATGGAGTACGTGTACATTTCATCGAGAAGTTAATTAACTACAAAAATTATTCGGATTTCAGAAGAGTTATAACTGTTACTCATATTCACTTGTTTATAATTTGTAATCAAATGGTGTCATTAACATTTACATGACACTTTAGTTTATAGGCTAATGACAATTTATTATTATGTGATTCAACTTTCCTAGTTTTGCCATTAAGAACATTGCCATTTAGCTCTCTTTTGTCATTCAGGCATACCTACATAATTCTGGAAAATTATTTAATGTACACTTTGCTTTAACCTTGCTCTTGTTTTACTACCAGGAACTCTAGGTTTATCTTATTTATCTCCTGCCTGAGTTGGAGAATCATTCTTCTTCCAGGAAACTCTGATTTCTTTCATTAGAGAATATATATATATATATATATATATATATATATATGTGTGTGTGTGTGTGTGTGTGTGTGTGCTTATTTTGCAATTAGCTAAATGTTATGTCTACGTGTAAATTCCTTTATCAATATTAATGATGTTGAGTTCATGTAGATTTGCACAGTTATAATTCATTACAATACAGATCATTGAAACTCTTCCTCTTATTATTAGCACTCCTTTCCTCAAGTGAGAAATCTGTCTGCTACCATCTTTCCAGTTCTCCTTACCCCCATGGGAAACAACTTTATCACGAAAGTGCTGTGTGAAGTTACATTTTCCTTTAGTTCTAACAACTCTACTAATTTCTGAAGTCTCTTAAATAGGCCTATTGTCCTCTTCAATAAATTTCCTTCATACAGTTGTAATATATAGTTCACTTATTTTGTCACAGCCTAACTTCATCCAGAAATTCCTCCAACTTCTGAAATGTGTTTTATAAATACATATATACATTAATGTTCATTTCATCTGTGCTGGTCTATGTAATCTAATATAGTGCCCTATGTCCCCAATTAAAGTTTCATATAGAATAAAAAAAAAATTCAGAACATCCAGATGTGCACTTGTCCTCTTCAATCTCCAGCCTTTCCACATGAATCTCCACCATTCATGAATCTTTTACTCTCCCTATCTTTTTGCCTTTTGTGAATGTCACACATTTATAGTTGTACCTCCTGCCTCAGCCTCTCAGCTTATGGGATTAAAGACATGTACCAATATATCCAGCATGTTCATTTACTTTGTAAGAAATGTTTTGTCTCCCCGGTTTTGGAAATTATAAGCATGTGTATTTAAACATGTGTATACATAATTTTTATAGCTCAGAAAATGTATTTTTTAAAATTATCAAGCAAGATTGCCTGCCTAGACATACAATCCACAGAAGGACATGAGCCTGAAGTTCACAGGTGGGGACAGCAACAGGGAAATGCATGGGGACATGCTCAACTTCACTCCCAGAACTCCATGACCAGGGAGGTGACATTCTGCAAGGACACATGATTGTAGTTGCTCATCTTCAGTTTCTGGAACTCCACACATTTATCTGTGTTCCACTCATGCCCACAGCTGGCCATGGAAGCTCAATGTTGAAACAATTGCTCAGGGAGAAGATGGCCCATGCCAAGATGATGATGTAGTAGATGTTGAGGTGGGCCTCAATCACCTGTGTTGCATACCCAATGCCTTCAAACAAAGGGCAGACTTTCCTCCAACACTTGATACCACCTTCACTTGTGAACTACCCCATGCCTTCTCAGATTGGCTTCTCTCGTTTACAATATGAATTTAAGACACTCTTTTCCTTTCATGGTTTAGTGGCTCATTTATATTTACTTATGAGTAGCCATTGTATATATTCATCAAATTTATTCACTTTTTTTTTGCTTAATTGTTTTTGTTTTGTGAGACGGGGTCTTAATGGCTAGGCAAGGCTAGGCTTAGACTCACTATGTAGTCCAGGCTGACTTCCAAATTAAAATGATCCTCCTGCCTCAGCCTCTCAGTTTATGGGATTAAAGACATGTGCCAGTATATTGAGCAAGTTCATTTACTTTGTAAGAAATGTTTTGTCTCCTCAGTTTTGAAATTATAAACATGTTTATTTAAACATATGTATGCATAATTTTGTGAGAACACACAGTTTCACATCTTTTAGATAAGTACAAAGGAACATGATTTCTGGACACAGATTAAAACTATGTTTAGTTTTGTCAGAAAAAGGCAAATAATTATCTGTAGTTTATACAACTTTGTCTTCCTACTATCAATGAATAATTGTTGCTGTTTCCTAGTGACAGGTGTGTTGTGGTGTCTTGTTGTTTTTCTACATCTGCACTCCTCTAATGAGAAAAGATACTTAACATATTTTCAAGTATTCATTTTCTTTCCATCTGTATTTTCATGAGGTGTCTTTTCAGATGCTTTGCCCATTTTATAACTGAATTGTTTGTTTTCATTTTGTTCAAGTTTTAAAGAGTTCTTTGTATGTTTTGGATGAGTGTTCTTAATCAGATATGTGTTTTGCAAATATTTTCTCTTGATTTCTGGCTTGTGTTTTCTTTCTTTTAATAGTTATTCTTACAGACAGAAAGTCTTCTTTCTTTTTTCTTTTCTTTCCTTTTTATTCATTTTAATGTAATTTAACAGAACACTTTTTAAACTTATTTAGGCATTATGATTTTGCTCTCATAGATAAGAATCACCAGATTCAAGGTCACGTAGAATTTCTTTTTTTTAATTTTATTTACTTTTTATGTATATGAATGTACTGTCTGCATCTAGGTTTGTGTACCTGTGTCATGCAATGCCGCGGAGGTCAGAAGAGGGTCTTGGATTCCCCTGGAACTGGAGTTAAAGACGGTTCTTAGCCACCATGTGGGTGCTGGGGATCGAACCCAGGTCTTCTGCAAGAGCAGTCGGCACTCTTAACTGCTAGGCTATCTCTCTAGCCCCTAGAATGTCTTATGTATGATTGCTCTACATATCATGGACTGTATATTTTAGGATCTATAAGGTGCTTCTGTTTATTTGTTTGTAAAGACTGCATGATCTATGTCTTGGTTCTTTTTGTTGTTGAATATTTAAAATTTCCAGCACCTTCTATTAAAATTGGATCCTTTGTTAAATTGAAAAAGATCTCATGATTCTGTTCCCCTGAAAAATTGTCTCTTCTTTCACCATTATGACACTGTTGTGCTTTCTATTACTTCCGATTAGGGCATAAAATTGAATAACAGAAACATTTCAAATTGGTTCTTTTTCTTTGGAATTACATTGGATATTCTAGGTCTCTTAAATTTACATATAAACTTTAGAGTCAGTTTGTCAATATCTGCAAAGTCATTTGTGATTGTATTTAGAACTATATTGAGTTTCTTCACTCCTTTCAAAAGAATTAACAAGTTGTCTTTCTCAATCTCCACAAGGGGATAGCTTTCCCTTTATTGAACGACCTTTAATTACACTGTTATCAGAGTTGTCTGTTTATAAATAGAATATACATATTTTGGCAGATTTCTGAACATTTCAGGTTGAAAAGTACTAATTTTTACTGTACCATATTTTTTAACATATTTAAATTCTGGTTGTTGATTGCTAGTGTATAAGAAAACAGATGACTTCATTGTGTTTACTTACATTTCATGTCATTACTACTAATATTATTAATATTATTGGCCTAGTAGTTTGGAGAAAAATTTCATTTGTCAATTCTTTGGGATTATATACGAAAATAATTAAACTACCTGAGAATTACAATAGAGAACCTTGCTTAGATAAAATGAAGGGTGTATGAAAAAGCAATAAGGTGGTCAGGCACAGACGCCACATTGGGGTCCCGAGCCGGCAGGGCTCAGGACAAGCCCGCCACCGCTCCAGAAAGGTATAATCAGGACATTGACCCACGGGTGCAGGACAATTGATTTGCTGAGTTGTGGCAAAGGGGGCCCAGTGACTGGCGGACCTAAACCCAACTCCTAATTCCTGCCAAAGCATGGCTACCCGGCTGGGCGGCCCCGCCCCCACCCCGTAGTCACAAGTGGGAGGGGATCCTGGCTTTGGAGTCAGGCACAGATGCCACATTGGGGTCCCGAGCAGGGCAAGCCCACCACCGCTCCAGAAAGGTACCGGGGCGCTGGCTAAGTTAGGACGACCCCCCCACACACCCCCCACACCCCCCCGCCCCCCCGCCAACAACTGGAATTGAGGAGAGAGTATCCAGTGGATTAAGAGAACATTCAAAACAGGAAAGGAAGAGACTTCCAGTATCCAATATATAAACAAAAGTGAAAGCCTGAAAACTAGACAAGTCAGTCCTCCATAAACAATGAGGAGGGAAGGAAGGGGGAAAAAAAGGCATTGGAAGGAGACAAGCAAAGTAAAACAAGCTTTCAGCCTTCAACAAACTGAAAAGGCATTTGAGATTTGAATCACAAAAGGGAAACCCACATGCCAGGGAGACAACGAAGAGACAACATGGGAAAGGTGCAGGATAATTCCGTACCAAGCTTTACCAACCAGGTAGGAGACAGGTACAATCAGATCCCCCTGGAGGTGACCCCAGAAACAGACCTTAGAGGAATAATTGCAGACCTATGCAGAGAAATTAAAGAACATAAAGAAGAATTCAGAGAAGTAAAGAGAGAGAATGAAAAACTCAAAAAGGACCTAGAGGGATACAATGACAAACTAAAGGAAGAACTCAGAGAAGTAAAGAGAGAGAATGAAAAACTCAAAAAGGACCTAGAGGGATACAATAACAAACTAAAGGAAGAGATTGACAAACTCCAGAAAGAACGAGAGAGAGAAAAAAACAAACACCTTAAGGAAGTAGAAACACTGAAAAAGGAGGCCAACCAACGAAGTAAGGAGCACCAAGAAGAGATTGAGAAACTCATAAAGGAAATGGATATATTAAGGAAATCACAGGATGAAATGAAAAAGGAAATAGAACACTTATCCAACCAGGAAGAAAGGAAAGGAAAAAGCCTCAGAAATAGAATGGAGGAAGCAGAACAAAGAATATCAGATCTGGAAGATAACACAGAGCAACTAAAAAACTCAAATAAAGATTATGAAAAATTTAAAAATACACAAAACTGGAACAACCAGGAAATATGGGACACTATGAAAAGATCAAACCTCCGCATCATGGGAATAGAGGAAGGAGAAGAATCTCAAGAGAATAGTATTGATCAGATCTTCAACAGAATAATAGATGAAAACTTCCCCAAACTAAAAGTAGACAAACCCATTCAAATACAAGAAGCACACAGGACTCCAAATAGACAAGATCAGAAAAGAAACTCCCCACGCCACATCATAGTCAAAATGCTAGATGCCCAAAACAAAGATAAAATTCTGAAGGCCACAAAAGAAAAACAAGTCACATACAAAGGGAAACCCATCAGAATTACAACTGACTTCTCGCCGCAAACCATGAAAGCAAGAAGAACATGGAGCAAAGCATTCCCAGTGTTAAAGGACTATGGATGCCAACCCAGAATACTTTACCCAGCAAAAATGTCAATTACAGTTGAAGGAGAGAGAAGAATCTTCCAAGACAAAAACAAGATGATAGAATACATGTCCGGAAAACCAACTCTCCAGAAAATGCTTGAAGCAATTCAAAGGGCAGAAGAGAGGAGCAACTATCCTCAAGCACCTAGGAAAAGAAACTAATAAAAATATAAACATAGGAGTAGAATCAGAGACTAAAAGTCCAAATGGATAATAAGGTGAAAGGAAAAAACATCCATCTTTCAATTATAACCTTAAATATTAATGGGCTGAACTCCCCAATCAAAAGGCATAGACTGGGAGAATGGATTAGGAAACAAAATCCATCTATATGCTGTCTGCAAGAAACCCATCTCAATTTCAAGGACAGACACCAACTTAAGGTGAAGGGATGGAAGAAAATATTCCAAGCAAATGGTACCAAAAAGAAAGCAGGTGTCGCTATCCTAATATCAGACAAAATAGACTTCAAAGCAAAAGAAATCAAAAGAGACAAAGAGGGCCATTATATCTTCATTAAAGGAACAATCGACGATGAAGATCTCACAATCATGAATATATATGCACCAAATGCCGGCGCACCAAACTTTGTAAAGACAACTCTTCAGGATCTTAAGGCTCAGATTAACCCCAGCACACTAATAGTAGGGGACTTCAATACCCCACTAAGTCCTTTAGACAGATCAACAGGACAAAGGATAAACAGAGAGACATCTGAACTGAATGATACAATACACCAAATGGACCTCACAGACATCTATCGAATATTCCACCCAAACACCAGAGAATACACTTTCTACTCAGCACCCCATGGAACATTCTCCAAAATAGATCATATACTGGGACACAGGGAAAAACTCAACAAATACAAAAAGATTGAAATAATCTCATGCATTCTTTCAGACCACAGTGCAATAAAACTCAATATCAACACCAGGATAAACCCTACAACCTACAAGAACACATGGAGACTAAACAACACTCTCCTGAATAATGAATGGGTCAAGGAAGAAATAAAGAAAGAAATAAAAACATTCCTGGAACTGAATGACAATGATAATACAACGCAGCAAAACCTATGGGACACTTTAAAAGCAGTCCTAAGAGGAAAGTTTATAGCTCTAAGTGCCTACATTAAAAAAACAGAAAGAGCACAAGTGAACGATCTAACACTCCAGCTAAAAGTACTTGAGAGACAACAACAAATGAACCCTAAACGCAGCAGACAAGAAGAAATAACAAAAATCAGAGCAGAGATCAATGAAATAGAAACAAAGAAAACCATACAAAAAATCAATGAATCCAAAAGCTGGTTCTTTGAGAGAATAAACAAGATAGACAGACCTCTAGCCCAGTTAACCAAAAGAAAGAAGGAACAACTCCAAATCAATAGAATCTGTGATGAAAAGGGAAATATCACAACAGATAATGAAAAGATCCAGACAATCATACGGAATTACTTTAAAAACCTATACTCTACCAAGTTTGAAAACCTAGAAGAAATGGATGAATATCTGAAATCTTGGGAATCACCAAAGCTCAACCAAGAAGAGATCGACAGCTTAAACAGACCAATAATATGTGAAGAAATTGAAGATGTAATAAGCAGCCTCCCAACCAAAAAATGCCCAGGCCCAGATGGTTTCACAGCAGAATTCTATAAAATATTTCAAAAAGACTTACAACCATTAATATTCAAGTTGTTTAGAAGGATACAAACGGAGGGAGTTCTCCCAGATTCCTTCTATGAAGCCAGCATCACTCTAATACCAAAACCAGGCAAAGATGCAACTAAAAAGGAGAACTATAGACCCATCTCCCTAATGAACACAGATGCCAAAATTCTAAATAGGATACTGGCAAATCGCATACAGACCCACATCAAGAAGATCATCCACCATGACCAAGTTGGATTCATACCAGAGATGCAGGGATGGTTCAACATACGAAAATCAATAAATATCATCAAGCATATAAACGGACTGAAAGACAAAAACCACACCATCATCTCAATTGACGCGGAAAAAGCCTTTGACAAAATCCAGCATCCGTTCATGTTTAAAGTCCTAGAGGGAATTGGATTGGAGGGATCATACCTTAATGTAATCAAAGCCATATACAGGAAACCCACAGCCAATATCATCCTAAATGGGGAAACGACAGAAGCATTCCCCTTAAGGGTAGGAACTCGGCAAGGTTGTCCCCTGTCACCACTCCTTTTCAACATAGTGCTTGAATCCCTTGCTAGGGCAATAAGGCAAGAAAAGGAAATTAAAGGAGTTCTGATAGGAAAAGAGGAAGTCAAGCTATCCCTGTTTGCTGATGATATGATTGTCTACTTAAGGGATGCTAAGAACTCCACCAGGAAACTCCTAGAAACGATTAGGAGCTTCAGTAAGGTGGCAGGATACAAAATAAACCTAGAAAAATCAGTAGCCTTTCTCTACACCAACAGTAGGCAGCTGAAGAAGGAATACAAGGAGACCTTCCCACTCACAATAGCCTCAAAAACAATAAAATACCTAGGAACAAACCTAACCAAAGATACCAAGGACCTCTACAACAAAAATTTTAAACCTCTGAAGAAGGAAATTGAAGAAGACATCAGGAGATGGACAAACCTCCCATGCTCATGGATTGGGAAAATAAATATAGTAAAAATGTCCATTCTACCTAAACTTGTATACAGATTTAATGCAATCCCAATCAAAATCCCCAAGAGCTTCTTCACAGGTTTGGAAAAAAGAATCCTCAATTTCGTTTGGAAAAACAAAAGACCCCGAATAGCCAAAGCAACTCTGGGCGAAAAGAGCAATACAGGGGGGATCGCTATACCAGACATCAAACTATACTACAGGGCTATAGTCATAAAAACAGCTTGGTACTGGCACAAAAACAGACCAGTTGACCAATGGAACAAAATTGAAGATCCAAACCTGAGCACATACAATTTCAGCCATCTCATATTTGATAAGGAAGCCAAGAAGACACATTGGAGGAAAGACAGCATCTTCAACAAGTGGTGTTGGCAAAACTGGATCACCACCTGTAGAAGAATGAAATTAAACCCCTACCTCTCACCCTGTACAAAAGTCAATTCCAAATGGATCAAAGACCTCAACGTGAAATCCAAAACTCTGGAGGTGATAGAAGAGAAACTTGGCAGCAGACTACAAGACGTAGGTGTAGGAAAAGACTTCTTAAATCAGACAGCAGCTGCACAAGAAATAAGGTCGTCAATTGACAAATGGGACCTCATTAAACTCAAAAGCTTCTGTACATCAAAGGAAACAATAAAGGAAGTGAAGAGAAAACCCACAGAATGGGAGGAAACCTTCACAGCAGATACATCTGACAAAGCATTAATCTCCAGAGTATACAAGCTACTCAAAAAACAAAGAAGAAAGAAAACAAATGAATCACTCAGAAGATGGAGCAAAGATCTGAACAGAGACTTCACAGAGGAGGAATTAGAGATGGCTGAGAAACACCTTAAGAAGTGTTCAACATCACTAATAATTAAGGAAATGCAAATTAAAACCACCTTAAGATACCACCTTACTCCAGTAAGACTGGCTAGGATCAAGAAAACAAATGATGCCAAGTGCTGGAGAGGGTGTGGGGAAAGGGGAACACTCATCCATTGCTGGTGGGAATGTAAACTTGTGCAGCCACTATGGAAAACAGTGTGGAGAACCCTTAGAAGACTCAAAATGATCCTGCCATTTGACCCAGTCATACCACTCCTGGGTATATACCCACAAGACTCATCTTACTGCAGAGATACATGCACAGCTATATTTATTGCCGCTCTGTTCACAATAGCAAAAAACTGGAATCAACCCAAATGCCCCTCAACTGACGAGTGGATAGAGAAAATGTGGTACATGTACACAATGGAATTCTATGCAGCAGTAAAGAAAGACAACATCATGAACTTTGCAGGTAAATGGATGGAGCTTGAAGACATCATGTTAAGTGAAGTAACACAGTCCCAGAAAAACAAACGACAAATGGTATCTCTCATATGTGGACGCTAGTACCAATAACCCAGTTATAAATATTTCTTGTGGAGAGGGATGCATATTAAAAGAACAACAACAGAAAGATTGCATCAGAAGGCTGACTGAAATGGTGACTCGGGAGGGGTGGGAGGGGTGGGAGAGGGACACGGGTGTATATTCGATTGGTGCATGTTTAATTGACATGAGTTCAACAAGTATCCAGTTTTGCCCAGACTCTGTCTACAAGATACATGGTGTTTTAGGACTTAGTAAAAGTAAATATGGGCATATTGGACAACATTGGTTTGAAGACTGATAAAAACGGTAATGCATCTGAGTTAATTGGTGATATAAATTGCTCTTGTCCACATTAGCTTTAACTAAAATCTGTATAACAATTACTTTGGGATTGGTATAAACAAATGTTCTCTATAATTTTGCTGTCATATAGTATCACCTGGTAGCAATCTCTTTCACCTATAGGATGATTTAACTCAAAAATGAACTTTGTTTCCCAAGTTAATCACATACAGTAACCCAAAACAGCATGGGTGAACTTGATGAAATCTGTGCCTTGATTCCACCCTATAGGTATGTATAAAACAACTGCTTTTTTGAGACTCATGGGTCAAAACTAAACACCTTAAATAAAAAAGGGGGATATAGATAGATATGAAAACTTTTTGTCAAAAAACCTTGCAACCCAAATCTTAAAACTAACTATGGGAAAGGATTTGTATGTTCCAACAGGCCAGAGTATCACCAACTTAATGGCTGAGAAAGAAAATGCAGCTTTGCAGTGAGTAGGATGTACCAGAAAGTGCCAGCAGAAGGATTGACTCCTCTGCGCATTGAAGGGAAGAAATGCCTCAGATTGCTGCAGACATCAGGCCCCTCTGTGGATCCTACTAGTAACAACTATTTTTTAATGATTCCTAACGAAGCTTACCTTCTAGGTGCTGCAAAGGTTTTAATACAAGAGACTTTCTTAACTCCCCCCCATAGAATAAAGAGAAATAAGAGGATGATGAGGTCATTCTCCAGCTGTAGATTGGAACCAGCTGTTATAGAAGTGTTCTCTTGTAAAATCAGTAAAACTGCCTTCTTTAATTGACTAATGGACATAGAAACTGTGAAAAGGATTATTTTCTATTCAGAACCAAATATAATGCTAAAGTCTCCTTAAGCTATGCACCTAAACAAAATATATCAATACAGGAGCTCTGACATCAACAATGGATTATTCTACCAAGGAGATGTTGGCCAGGGGATCCAAGCCCCCACAAATGGTAAAGGCTCCTTGCCTCCTAACTGGGATATCTGCAGGAAGAGAGGCGATAAGGCCCTGCTGTTGAAGACCTGATACAAACATGGAAAAGATGTATGGAGACCGCACTTGCAAGTATACAGATGGTCTCTGGGATGCCAGAGAGTGTTACCAAAGACCACTAAACCAATAAAGCAAATATAGGTCTCCTTGAGTCAAGCAAGACTCCTCCGTCAGCACCAGCTACACCTCATCTGCCTGGAAATACTGTGCAGCAGTGGCAGCCATATGTCTGTATATCCCAAATCTAATTGGCTATTGGCTCTCTCCTTGGAGGAATAACCCACGGCTGATGTCACAAGCTTACATCCTCTAATGGTTAGGAGATGTTATAAACCACACGAAGACCCTGCCATACTTGACAGAAGAAAATGTAGATCATGAATTGACATACCATCCAAACATCTGTGTCTATACCAAAGTAACCTACCATAACAATTAGTACTGTTTAAATACCCATATATCTAATTGTGTGTGCTTCATTAGTAGGATCGAAAGGCTATATATTATACTGTTTAAATACCTAAATATCTAATTGCATGTGCTTCATTAGTAGGATCGAAAGGTTAAGCCTGGACAAGCTGGCAGCCCATGAAAGAAAACAGCCAGAACTGACTAGAGACCAAGACATCAGCTCCAGAGAAAGTAGAGTGTTTTGCTTCTCATCCACCTGTGCCCCTTTTCTAAGCCTAGGGAACAATCTGCGGAAGAGGGGGCGTGGTAGAATGTAAGGGCTTTGATTGGGGTTAATGGTGAAACTACAACAATATAGACTGGACACTCATTTGATCAACTTGATTGAACATACAAGCCCCCCCTGCTGGATGGTGGGACCCATGAGCTGTGTGGGTTTGGGCACAACTGCTTGCAATTGGTTTTACATGAAGGATGCTTGTACTCACAAATTATCACTTATTGTTAAAAAAATGAAAACAAAACAAAACAAAAAAAGCAAAGAAAGATGCAGAAAACTTATGGCAGAATGCATGATCTGGGATGGGTAGGGGTGGGGTGGGGGGAAGGGAAGGGGATATATGCCTGAACTGAATTGGAAAATGATGTATGAAATACACAAAGCATCAATAAAAAAAAAACTTTATCTATAGCCACTACAATGTTAATTGCATTGTTTTCAATATTATTAATCTTATTTTAAAATATTTTCAAGTATGAAAATGTATAAAAAGACAAAGTGGTTTGGGAAATCATGAACAAAATAAAACTAGGTTTGGCTGGCAAAAAAAAAAAGAAAAGAAAAAGCAATAAGGTAATCTATGATCCTCTAGCCCAAGAAACCATTTAATTGGAGAAGAAAATAGGACACAGATAACATGAAAGTAGAGGGGAGATTTACTTGGAGTTAAATATTTAAGTGAGGACAGAGGTTTGGAAAGAGGAAAGAGTAGGTGGTAAGTTAACCAAAATTAAGGATAGATGAAGAAGCTTTGTGGAACTCCACTAAATTGTAACCAGATTGTAAACACATACATGTGAACGCGTGTGTGCATGCTTGTGTGTGTGTGTGTGTGTGTCTGTGTGTAAAGGGTGTCTAAACAGAGGTAACTGCATGAGTGGACAGTCCTGCTCCCAGAAGACATGGATTCTTAAATGAAAATCTCGGTGTCAGTTACAAGATCCTCCTTGGAGTTATTGGTCAGGGAGAACACAGAAATATGCAAAACAACACACACTATTGTCATTGCTCTTATTTACCCATAACAGCTACATGCTAAGAAAGTAGTGCTGAAGACACCATGTAATTTTCATGAAGGAGAAATAGAAATCAACCTTGAACTGACCAAGAAACTCTCTCTGGCTAGTTTACATAGTGCTTTACAGGTGTCTTGGGAGAGTAGATATTAGTGATATTACCCAGTGCAGTACTCCGTGCACTACGACACTGAGATACTGGCAAGATATGCCCATTGCTGTGATACTGACATGCAGGCTATGGGGTATCCAACATTCTAATTGGATTTGAAACCTCCTCCACAGGAGGGATTTCATGCCTGGTAGGGTAAACATGGTTAATAGCCAAGGACTGGAAAGATCATAGGCAATAAGGAAGGAACCTAATGTTTTCTAAATGGTCATACTGTTAAACTTCATTCTACATATTTGTGTTTAACACAAATTTGTGCTGCTCTAAACACTGCTCAGAGAAGCTTCTTTCTTGCAGTGGGTAATGGTTAATACACCCACTCATAATTAGTCAAAGTGGCAGGTATAAATAACTCTGAGCTCTCAGTTGTGGATCATCTATATCAGCCTCCCATCATCCAAAGCTTGGAGTACTTCATGAAAGAGAGGGGCAGAAAGAATATAATATCTGGCAAGTGGGCAAGAAATCTCTGAAAAGATGACTTCTGGTAAAGACATGGCTCTGTATTCATCAACTCACAGCACCTGTGATTATGAGTACAAGACCTGCACAAAATTAAGACAGTCAAAATTCCAGTATAAATGCAGGAGGTTCCCAGAGGTGCTAGTCCCAGCTAGGGGTCTATTACCATTTGATGGCAGGTGAGAGAAGGATAGTCATTTATCTTCAGGGTATGGCCACTGGCGGATTGCACAGTCTCCACTGGATGACCCCACATCCAGTGCATGTGAGTGACATTGGGCTCAAGGTTTATCAATAACAGAAAAATTAAACAAAAAGAGGACATGAAGCTGGGAAGGAAACAGAGAACACTAGGGGGATTTGCAAGAAGTGGTGGATAGTCATGATTAATATACATTGTACAAATGTATGCAGTTTTCAAAGAAAAAATATTGATAAAAAATAAAGTACAATGGGCCCTAGAACTAACTTGCCACTTATTTTCAGACATTGTAATTACTGTATCTGGGTGGAAGGTATGTATTCATATTTTAGAGTAACATAAAATTAAAGGGAAAAATGTGAATTCCTAAACATGTTTTGGAATTAACATACAGTTTATTTCCAGAAGACATAATTTTGCTACATATGTGACATTTATATTAGCATATTTTGGAGCAATACAAATGGGCGAGAACAACAACAGCATAAGGACTGAGTCAAAGAACTGGCTGATACAGTTAAATTCTGACCAAAACAATAACCCTCTACAGAGAAAAACTTTAAAGAGACTGAGAGAAAGATGCAGGACCTGTATGGCAGAATGCATGAACTGAGTTGGGGTGGAGGGCAGGGAAAGGGAAATATGTCTAAATTGGACTGAAACATGATGTATGAAATACACGAAACATCAATAAAATTATTTTATTTAAAATAAAAATGAAGTAAAATACCTTCTTAATGTCCACTATATAATATAATTTTAGTTTTCATTTCTTGTTATAACTATAGTAGCTAGAACATCCAATAGAATGTTAAATATAAATAGTAAGAAATGGTAGAAGTATCTTATTCTTAGTCCTATTAGAAAGCATCCAATTTCTCTCCCAAATTAGCTGTAGATATTTTAGTTTCCATTTAGTATGCTGCTGAAGTACTTCTAACTTACTCAGAGAATAATGAGTGGGCATTGAGAATTCACAAATGTATTTTCTGCTTCAACTGGTATGACTATAGGGTCTTTCTTCTGTAGATGTGGGTTCTCTCATACCACCTTCCTTCTCCTTAAGGAAATCTTTTAGCATTACTCCTGGTATTGGTGTACTGGTAACATATTTGCTTGTCTACGAATGTTTTTAAGATGCAATACAGGACTTAACATGTATGGCAGAATGCATGATTTCTTGGGTGTGGGGGAGGTGGGACATGGATGGAGGAACATGCATAAAAATGATTAAGAAATATTTATGGAATGGACAAAAACTCAATAAAATTTAAGAAAAAGAAAATTTTTATTCTTCATTTCTCATGAAAGGTAACTTTATTAGGTACTCCATTCTGAAATGGTGAGCATTTCGATTTAACACGGTGTTTTCTTCCCCGTGTTTCCTGGGCTTCTGACAAAAATTCAGTAAGCCTTGTTTTTGTCTCTCTAGACCCCTTCTAGCTTTTCTCTAGACTTGGGTTTTTTAATTTCTTATTTACCTTGGTGTAACTGAGTGTTGCTATTTTTTTTTTTATGTGAATGAGCGTACTGTCTGCATGTGGGTTTGTGCACCCGTGTCATGCAATGCTGTGGAGGTCAGAAGAGGGTTTTAAATTCCCCCTGGAACTAGAGTTAAAGATGTTTCTTAGCTGTCATGTGGGTGCTGGGAATTGAACCCGGGTCTTCTGCAAGAGGACCACTGAGCCATCTCTCCAGCCCTTAGTGTTGCAATTTTTATCCTGCTTTCTGCTCTGGGCATCCTGAACTTCTGAATTAATATCTTTCATGAGTTCCAGGAAGTTCTTGGCCATCATTTCAACTATTCTTATGTATATTTAGACCCCCTCTCTCATCCCTTTCAGGCTTAAAGTATTTGTTTTGTTTCACCCTTTCTTATTTTCTTTAATACATTGTATGCTTTTTCTCAATAGACCACTCAATATCACAATTCCATAAATTTTTTTCTGATAATTCCTACACCTAGACTCCATATTAATCTGGTCCTAAGGCTTTGTATCTTCAGACTAATTTTTATTATTTTCTCATGTTCTAACCCAATATTGAATGAAAGTAACTAAGATGAAGTAGACTTTTGGTGTGAAGATTAACATTAATTTGACTAGCAGTTCAGCTTTGTTTAATATTTATTAGTATTGTAGTCACAATAGATTCAGCTATTTTCCATGTTTTGCTTCTCCTCTTGACTTTGAGTTTCTTTGAAAATAAAGCCTGTGTCCTTTAGCTTTTTCAGTAGTCATCCACTATTAGTGTATTGTTATCAACATATCAGCTTGGAAAGCACCATTATCTAGGTTCTTGTATCCATAGCAAATTATTAGGCTAATGACATATGGTTGGAAATATAACTAAAGCCAGTCTATTAAGAAATGGAAAGACTTCCCAAAAATGAGAGTGGTCTAGTGTATTAGTTACTTTTCTGTTGCTATGATAAATTACCATGACCCAAAGAAACTAAGAGAAGAAAAGATTTTGGCTTATGGTACCAGAAGGATGAGTCCATCATGGAAGGGAGGTCATGGTGGCAGGATCATGAACCTGGCTGATCACGTTTTATCTGAATACGCATAGCAGAGAAAGAGAGCAAGAATTAGGGTAATGGTAGAAACCCTCAAAACCACACTCTAGTGATGTACTTCCTCCAGCAAATCTCCAACTCTTAGGGTTCCATAACCATCCTAAACTATACTACCTCCTGGGGAATCAAGTGTTCAAATATACAAGCCTATCAAGGAGGCACTCTTTTCCAAACTGCAACAGCTAGTGAGGTGAAACAAAAGAACATTAAAGGAGGAACATTTTTCTCCAGCTGAAATGTGATTCTGGTTTGAACCTCTTCAAGTAATTACAATTCATAATTAAAAGTCAATATCTACATTATATATCATTTTATTAAAATTTAGCTTGTTTCAATAATTCATCAAAACATTTAGGCAACCCAGCTGACAATTGGGCCTTGAAAAAAATTATCTAAGTACAGAAATATGTTTATTAAGCTATGAAAATTGAAAAGCTGGACAGTCTAGAAATAAAACTAATGTGAGACAGGGCAAGGAAAAATACAATTAAGTCATTTAACAACAAAAATACCCTCCCTAAAAATAGTTATCTTGGGGGCTGGAGAGATGGCCTAGCGGTTAGGAGCGCCGACCGTTCTTACAGAGGACCCGGGTTCGATCCCCAGCACCCACATGGCGGCCGAGAGCCGTCTGAAACTCCAATTCCAGGAGAACTCCAGTTCCAGGGGAATCCGACACCCTCTTCTGACCTCCGCGGCATTGCACGACACGGGTGCACAAACCTGCATGCAGACAGTACATTGATACACACACCGAAATAAATAAAATAAAAAAAAATTAAAAAAAAATAGTTATCTTGGATTCATCTCTTTATACAATAGGGTAAACTAACAATTAATTACAGGTCTCATGTAGGAAATATCTCTCGTTATATGTATTATGTATATATTATATGAATACAATAGCAAATAAAAATTACCTTTCAATTTTGTACCCTTATAAAAATCATTTCACATGTTTTCAAGGCTGATGAGATGGTCAGAGAAGGTGAATTAATGTAACATTTTTATTAAGGAACATTACGGTGGTAATATCAAATCCCCAGCTGTTTTCTATCAACCGTAATGGATAAAAGGAACAGAAACACCACTGCTTCCAGGGAGAAGGTCCTGTGGACAACCCATCACTATTTTGTTGTTGCTCAGTATTTTACATTATCACCAGACTCTCTAACAATATTTTCTGAAAGATGAAAGTGAACTCTCACTGAGAACTGCACACAAATGGATTAATTTGTGTCACCATTTTTGGCAAGTTTCCATGGAAACAGCCATCTGAAGGCCTCAGTGCAGCTGCGAGTTGATTGACAGTTCATTCACAGGGCATGACTTTACAATACCAGTAACTTGAAAGGACTCTCATTAGTGGAAAAAGGCTTTATGTACACATTCAGGTGATGCTTTAAAGAATGAATGTTACTTCACTCTAAATCTGACCTTAATATCAATATCACTATTAAAAGTTAGAAGTATGCCTCAAAAATTAATGTTCACAAATGCAGTTATCATATTTATTTGATACTTACTCTTGTTTTGCTTTAATGAAAATATAGGGAAAAGACAATGAAATGAATGAGCAAACAGAAAATGGTCTGTGTTAGAAATTCTATATTTTCTTTAAACGTGTTAGTTCTTTCTCATGATAAACTTGTGGCCTGCTACATACTTAAATTAACAAAGGGAATAATTTTATACATTTATATGAAATGGGCAAAATAAATACTACTTATACCGTTTTCTGCCTTATGCATGCTTTAACATACTGTGAAGTGTCACCCTGGCTATTTACACTGTCAACAAAAGAGGTGCTTTTATTTGTCTATGCGGAAACATGATGATGAGTCCCGACTGATGCAAAGAAACACCTTCCTTTTGTGTACGTATGAATGTCAATTCAATAAGCTCTAATTCATCACTTTTGGTTATCCCTTGTGCCATTTCAAGGTGCTCCCCTATAATGCTTCTACTTCTCTTCTCCCTGGGTGTGATCTGAGTTCCTGGGTTGTCTTATCCATTCCCCTGTTATCAAAAGCAAGGAGATTGGCCTATGCTACCATTGGCCTTACTGACCCCTACAGACCAGTCTCTCTGGCTTGAAGCACTGTCTCCTGTCTTGGTACACCATGTACTGGTAGTGACCCCCACGCGGTATCCAGTTGTAAGTACAATTTCTATCTGGTTCTCCGCCTTTATCAGGGCACCTTCTGTGTATTTCTTAGGGTCCTTAGGAATGTTTGCCAGGTTTTCTCATGCCATCTGAAGAGAATGTGTCTCAATGATACATTCTCTTCAGCCCATGCTTCATCACACGCCCTCTCGGGCTAGATACCCATGCTTCATCACACGCCACTGAATCATGACTAGCTTAAGACTTCAAATTATGGCTCAGGAGACTGGATAAATTACATGAGAAGTTGCTTTTGACACTTTGATGCTCTTTAGCTATATTTACTTCTATAAAAGGGCCAGAAATAACAACTCCTTCTGGACTTTCGCTGCTTGAGATTCCTGCTGTTTTTCTTGAATCGGAATCAAAAGTCAACATTTGGAACAGAATCCACTTATAATGTGAGATAATATATCAATCCCACAACAGGAATGAAGTGGAGAGCCTAATTCCCTCTATGTTGATGACAGGTTCAGTAGGATTTACTATTCTACCCTCTCATTTTCATCTAAACTGGGCAGAAAAGACAAATAAAAATTAGCACTTTAACTTGCCAACTTAGAAACATTTCATATGAATTAAAAATTTAGCACCTAAATGAATCAGAACACTAATGATCCATGGAATGAAGAATATTTCTGCACTTTTGTACAGGTGCATCCTAAATGGAAATACTCTCTGTGGTAAAGAATCTGATCATCTAGCCTAGCTCCATAGAATTGCAAAAACATAATATTAATCACAACTGGGAATAAGCAATGTAGGTAAATCATCAACTTGGATGAGTACTGTTATAAAATAAATCATCACATGAAAGATTTATACTTTATCTTTTTATCTGTTGCAATTTATAAATTATCCAAGCTCATTATTTTGTGGCACAGAAAGATATTGAAAAAGAGAGGAGGAAGCAGGTGGAAAATATAGACAATATGATGAAAAAGAAGGATAATTAGTTGGGAAAATAATTCTTAAGAGAGACAACCTCATGTCACAAAATATGCAGGACAAAGTACACTACCCCAAAAGAGCAGTTACTAAGTAGAATAGAAAATTCAGAACTCAATTTTTTAATTATTTATTTATTTTTTATGTGTATGAATGCACTGTCTGCATGTAGGTTTGTGCACCTCTGTCCTGCAATGCTGTGGAGGTCATAAGAGGGTGTTGGATTACGCTGGAACTGGAGTTAAAGACGGTTCTCAGCCACCATGTGGGTGCTGGGGATCAAACCCAGGTCCTCTGCAAGAGCAGTTGGCGCTCTTAACCACTAGGCCATCTCTCCAGCCCCTCAGACCTCAATTTTTAATTAAATTTGATTTGTATTCATTATAAAGTTTCTTACCTTCTTCTTGATAAAAAATGATACTATCCGATCTATTTAGTTTTCCCTGCACTTGTGTTTAACACTCAATTACTATTAATTTTGAGATGATGCTATGATCAAGAATGAGAAAAGGGCCTCCGTATTCAGTTTCCTATGAAGCTTCTATCTCAGATATTTGAAGATGAGAACTACCAGGGACATACCCAAATTCTCAGGCTTTAAAAGGTTTAAATAATAATAAATAAAGGAGAGACAGAACAGCTATTGAGAAATGAATAACTACTTAGAAAAGTTGCTTTATGGGGCTGGAGAGATGGCCTAGCGGTTGAGAGCACCGACTGCTCTTGCAGAGGACCCTGGTTCGATCCCCAGCACCCACATGGTGGCTGAGAACTGTCTGTAACTCCAATTCCAGGAGAACTCCAGTTCCAGGGGAATCTGACGCCCTCTTCTGACTTCTGCGGCATTGCATGACACGGGTGCACAAACCTACAAGCAGACAGTACATTCGTACACATAAAAAAAAAATAAAATAACAACAACAATAAAAAGAAAAGTTGCTTTATAAGTATCAGTGTTATTGATGATGAAGTAGTAGAGGCAAGTTACCCGTTGGGCCTGATTCTCAAAACGTATGCAATTTGGAAAAAGAAAAAGATGAGCAAGCTGATCTTAAAATAGAGTAGACATATACAACTTCATAAAGCCACAGCTTGTAAATCTTCTTGTGTACCTTTAAAAAGCTTAGTTTATTTTTGTACATGTGAAACCTCTTGATATTAACTTTTAAAAATCAGCAATAGAGAACTTCAAGTGCTTTGTAAATATCAAAGGCATAAAAAAGAAGTCCATTGTCTTCCAGAAACAGAACAATAAAGAAAAAGTAATTAGGAACATGAAATTTCTGTCACTTTCTTCAATTGAGGGAAAGTATGGATATTGCTAATAAATTTCTGTGTAGTTCTATGTTCTCTCCCATACATTCTTCTGAAAATTCATACAATTTTGGATTCTATAGCTTTTTTCAATGTGCATCCAATTTTGCTTCTTATATCTTACTAATTTACACACCACGAAACCAAAAAAAAAAAAATCCAGAAATCATATTTAGTACATATAGTAGAATGCTAACCTAATTTTTGGGTCAGACAGGGTCTCATATAACCCAGATTTGCCTTGAATTCTATAGGCAAATATGACCTTGAACTTCCTGCTTCTTGGAACTCTGTCTTCTGAATGCTAAGATTATGGCATATGCCATCATGCCTGATTTTATCCACGACTGGTAATAAAGCCCAGCACCTCATGCATGCTAGGCAAGCACTCTACCAACTGGGCTACTTCCCCAGTCCACATGAGTTAAACTTTTGAGTAGTAACTGTATAGCAAGCATTAGCTACATTCTATAAGAACTAACTCTCACTTAAACCTCATAGCATGTGTTCAAGTTGGGACTGTTAGTGCCATTTCACAAGTAAGCAAACTCAAATATAGAGAGAATAAGTAAGTGATTTTCCCAGTGTTTAAAAGCTAATGAATAGCAGAGCAAAGGCATGAGTCCAATTTTTATTAGACTTACCACTTTCAGAAAATATTTTTATTATAAATTTTTATTGAATTTTTTGTTTGATACATAAGTCTTTAATCAGTCTTAATTGGCTTTATGCCTGCTTCCCCATTGACAACCTCCTGTAGGGCCCTCCCACCAGAATTCACACTTTATGTCATTTATGCTAGGGTACATTGCACCAAACTACCCCTCTTGCTCAGTGTCAGCTCATCCCCTGAGCTCTTGTCAGCCTATCCAGAGTTCCTTTACTAAAGAAGGCCCAGTTCTTATTCACTCAGCCACAATCAGCTGCCAATAGGTCTTCAGACAAGATTGGTCTCTGCTACCCATTTCTGCAGTTCTGTGCTGGGTTTTTGTCCTGGTGAGCTTGCATGGGTCTTGTGCATGCTGTTACCAATGCTGTAGGTTCGTATGAATAGGGTCCCATGATTCATTTCCATTTGGTCTTGGACCACTTCCTTGGCTCTTACAATCTTTCTATTCCCTCTTCTGCGATGTTCTCTGAGGCCTGGGTGGATACGTTTGAATATAGGCAACCTGTCCATGGAACCACACTCTGTAGACTCCTAATCTTCATGGTTTGGCTACTCATGTCCTTTTGAGTTCCTGGCCTCACATTGCGTAGGGGAGCTTCCTTAAAGAGGGTTAAGAGGTAAGAGGTAATTAATGCCTTCTCGGGTCCTTGTCCTTTGAAAATATTTTTAAATACTTAGATACATATTTTAAATACTTTTTGAGTCTTTGAGAATGCATTGCAATGTATTTTGATCAAATTCAGGTCATCTCTCTTAAAATCTCTTACAGAGGACCCAGGTTCGATCCCCAGCACCCACATGGAGGCTAAGAACCATCTGTAACTCCAATTCCAGAACTCCAGTTCCAGGGGAATCTGAGACCCTCTTCTGACCTCCGCAGCATTGCACAACATGGGTGCACAAACCTACATGCAGACAGTACACTCATACACATACAAAAAAAATCTCTACTCTGTCTCCTCTCAGAGCTACCCCCATGTTCTACTTTCCTTTCAATTGCTGTGACACAACACTGTGACCAAAACCATAATACTCCACAGATGTGGCCACAGGCCAATCCAATGGAGCCAACTCCCCAATTGAGGTTTCCTCAACCCATGTGTGTCAAGTTGACACTAAAGCTATCCAGCACAATTGGCCCCTTATCAACTTGACACACAAAACACATCACTATTAAACCACCACCTTTCCAGTTCTTGTCCCCAAAGTATGATGTTAACATTAATCACAACCTAAGACAGTACAACCTTAAAAGCCCCACAGTCCTTAAAATGTCCAAACGTTTAAAAGTTCCGTCTATTAAAAGTCTTTTAACTGTGGGCTGCTGTAAAATCCAAAACAAGTACTGTCTTTTTCAGAGGGAAGAATCAGGCACTCTCAAACAAAACCTAAGTCCAGCAAAGTAGCTCAAGGCTGGACATCTGGGATTCACTCACGATCTTCTGGGCTCTAAAGGGTTTCAGCAGCTCCCCCTCTCTGACTTGGCCATCCGTGGCACACACAGCTCATCTCGAAGGCCCAGGCCAACTCCATTCCACACCTGAAGCTGCTCTTGGTGGTCGTCCCATGGTCCCAGCATCTCCAAAAAGCTGGGGTCGCCACTGAAATTGAGGCAGCACCTTCACCAATGGTCTCTTCTGACTTCTGGTGCAAAGCCTCAGCTTCTCTCCATGACCCCTGCAATCCTGGGGTCTTCACTGCAACCAAGGTGCACTTCCACCAATGGTCTTTCCTGACCTCTCACAGTGCCCAGCCTCGGCTGTTCTCTGTGACTCCCTCAAATTTCAACACTGGAACCATATAGGAGACTCTTACACGTTACCAAATCCTGCTTTTGGCTCTAGATGGAGGCTCAGGCCCCTTCTGGATCACAGCTTCTGTGCGCTGACCCTGAAGAAATTCTTCCCAGAAGATTTCACCACAATGATGCTGGTCTCTTGTTACTTACAGCTGATTCTTCAGCCCCAGCTAACCAGCATCAATTGTCCCAGTACAACAAAGATTTCACTTCAGGTTCTGGTCTCTTGTTACTTACAGCTGATTCTTCAGCCCCAGCTGACCAGAAAGCACAGATTACAGTCTGGATGATCTCTGTTCCCCTTTGAAACTAGAAACTTCACAAGCTAGGCCTCTATCTTCTACAACCCCTTCAGCAAAACTGCTCCAAGCTCCACAGCAACAATCTTTAGGCATTCAATGATCTTCCCAACCCAAAGTTCCAAATGTTTCTACAATCCTTCCCCAAAACACCAAGGTCAGGTCTGTCACAGCAATGCTCCACTCTCTGGTACCAATTTCTGTTCTAGTTTGTCTTCCATTGCTGTGACAAAACACTCCGACCGATACCAACTTGGGGAGGAAAGGGTTTATTCAGCTTACATCTCCTAGGTCACAGTTCTCAATCAGGGAGCCCAAGGCAGGAACTCAGGGCAGGAACCTCGAGGCAGTAGCTGAAGCACAGGCCATGGAGGAATGCTGTTCACTGGCTTGCTCCCCTGGCCCATGCCCAGCCCACCTTCTTTTTTTTTTTTTAATTTTTTTTTATTAATTTTATTTATTTATTGTATGTGTATGAATGTACTGTCTGCATGCAAGTCTGTGCACCCGTGTCGTGCAACGCCGCGGAGGTCAGAAGAGGGTCTCGGATTCCCCTGGAACTGGAGTTCTCCTGGAATTGGAGTTTTAGACGGTTCTCGGCCGCCATGTGGGTGCTGGGGATCGAACCCGGGTCCTCTGTAAGAGTGGTCAGCGCTCTTAACCGCTAGGCCATCTCTCCAGCCCGTAGCCCACCTTCTTATACAGTACACAACAACCTGCCCAGGGTGGCAGTACTCATTGTGGGCTGGGCCCTCCCACACTGCTTGACCATCAAGATAATACTCCACAGATGTGGCCACAGGCCAATCCAATGGAGCCAATTCCCCAACTGAGGCTCCCTCAACCCAGGTGTGTCAAGTTGACACTAAAGCTATCCAGCACAGGTGGGAAGAAGGGAAAGGGGAGTATGTCTAAATTGAATTGAAAAATGATATCTGAAATTCACAGAACATCAATAAAAGTATTATATTAAAAATTGTGTGAAATTCTCAAAGAACAAAAAAAAATCTTTAAATTTGTTATATAAAACTGTCTTTTGTTTCTTGTGCATTGTATGTTTTTTTTTTTTTTTGTCTTTTTGAGACAAGGTCTCCCTGTAGCTATGTAGACTATGCTGGCCTTGAACTCACAAAGATCCGCCTGCCTCTGCCTCCCAAGTGCTAGGATTAAAGGCATGTGCCACCACGCCCAGCTGTATGTTCTTTTGAAACAGGATCTCACTATATCCACATGCCTGTCTGTAAGTTGTGACACCCATCCTGACTCTGTCTTCTGAGTGCTGAGATTACAGACATGCACCACCATGTTTGGCCTCTAACTACCTTTTCATCTTGAATAGATTTTATTTTCTTGCTTTTTTGGTTTGAGACCTTGCTTTGCTATGTAGTTCTGGTAGGCTTGCTACTCACTATGTAGAACAAATTAGTCTCAAATTTGCAGCAAACATTTTCCAGTATTTTCTAGGGTCCTGATATTGCATATGCAAACCACCACACCCAGATTCCTTTCTTATTATAAATAAGAATATTTATAAGAATATTCTTTTGGGTAAATTTTTATTTATGCTTTTTTACAATTGTTTTCTAAGGCAATCAATTTTTCACTGAGGTTCTTTCATCAGGGTTGTAACAGCTCTAGGCTTGACTGAAGCAATGCTTGACTCAATCTACTGTGTGGGAGGTTAAAGAGAGCAGGTTTCTTCCTGACTGACTGGTTTTTAGCATCAAAAACTCTTTGAGGCACTCACAATCCTGATAATCATTGAGAAATGCTGGCTGGAAATGCTATTGTTAGTACCAAATATGTCACTTCTCTGTTGCTCTCAAAGCTTACTTAGTTCAGTTCTATTTTACACACATGAATTTTTCATACTGTTTGTAGAATTAAAGAGAAAAAAACCTTTGTTTCCATTTTGGGTCAGTGAATGACCCAGAAATCACTAGGAATAAGAAACTAGAATAAAAGGTGACTTCAAGATCATAAAATTATTCTCCTAATTTGTCAACTTAGTATTAGAATTTAATAACCTCAGAGCAGATGTCTCTTCATTCATGTAGTATGACCTTGGGTTTAACATTGTATGTATGTATTTCTTCACATTTTTGCTCCTGGAAAATTGATGCCTTCTTCAAAAGTTCTTTTGCTGATTTTTTATCTTGATTGGCCAAAAATCAATTTTCAAATTTAATTTGGTTTAAAAATCTTTGGAAAGTTCTTTATCAATAAATTTATGAGACATTCATAAAATAAAAGTAAAAGGAACTATCTTCACTACTTTCTCTTCCATCAGATTCAGGGTATTAAAGACCAATAATTGATGGGACATCACGAAACTAAGAAACTTCTTTACATCAAAAGACACCACCATCCAGTGAAGAGGTAGCCAGCAGAACGGAAAAAGAACAACATTTGCAGCTATATATCTGATAGAGAGTTAGTATTAAGAATCTACAAGCAACAGAAAAAGTAAACATAAAAGAACCAAAACAGCCCATCTAAAAATAAAATGAATGTGAGGACAGCACAACAGCACTGCACGCCCAGTGTGTGGCATGAATGGACATACACCCACGGCCTGCACAACACCAGCGTGCACCCAGGTGAGCCCCACCTGCCTTGGTGCTTTGTGCACCCCTCCTCTGTGGAGGCTTGGCTTCACCCAGAACCATCCAACATTCAGGTTCCAGCACAAAGTGGGGGAAGAGTTAGACTCATGAACAACATAACACCAGCATGTGCCCAGCGCATGGTGTGAGTGGATGTATACCCCCAGCCCACACACCAGCATGCACCCAGGTGAGCCCCATCTGCCTTTGTACATTGAGCATACCTCCTCCCCTATGGAGGCTTGGCCAAAGTAGCAACAAAACCCTGCCCCCCTACCCCACCTCAACCTGGTGGAGCTGTAGTGCAGAGGATCTAGCAGGTGCCATATTAGTGATTATAGTCTGCGCAGTCAACGTTGAAGTGCCAGAATCCAAAGAATCAAATAAACATACAAATCCACATGCCAAAGACAACAACATGGGAAAAGCTCATAATAAATCCACATTGACCTCTACCAACCCTACAGAAGATTCCTCCAAGATCTCCCTAGAAGGAAACCAAGATACGGACCTTAGAAGAACAATTGTAGACATATTCACAGAAATCTGAGAACTAAGGGGAGAGAGTGAAAAACTCAAGAAGGACCTAAATGAGATAAAGACAAACGTTGGAAAGAACTAAAGAGAGAAAATGACAAACTCTGGAAGGAAGTGGAAACACTGAAAAGATCCCAGGCTGAAATGAAAAAAGAAAATGACCAACAAGCCAAGGAGCTACAGGATGAGAATGATAGGCTCCAGAAGGAAGTGGAAATATTAAGGAAATCACAGGATGAAATGAAAAAGGATATTGAACATTCATCCAATCAACAGGAAAGGATGGGAAAAATCCTTCAGAAGCAGAATGGAAAAAGCAGAAAAAAGAATATCAGATGTGCAGGATAACATGGAGCAACTAGAATGCTCAAGTAAAGATTATGAAAAAATTAAAAAAAAAAAACAAAAACACAAGACTGGAATAACCAGGAAATGTGGGACACTATGAAAGGACCAAACCTCCACATCATAGGGATAGAGGAAGGAAAAGAATCCCAAGACAACACTATTGACCAGATCTTCAACAAGATAATAGAAGAAAATTTCCCGAAACTGAAAAAAAGACAAACCCATACAAATATAAGAAGCACATAGAACAACAAATAGACAGGACCAGAAAAAAAATCCCCCATGCCATATAATTGTTAAAACACTAGATGCTCAAAACAAAGACAAAATACTGAAAACCACAAGAGAAAAACAAGTTACATATAAGATGAAACCCATCAGAAATACAACTGAATTCTCAGTGCAAACTATGAAAACCAAAAGAACATGGATTGAAGATGACATCAAAATATGGAAAGACCTCCCATGCTCATGGATTGGAAAAATTAATATAGTAAAATTGTCCATTCTACCCAAATTGATATACAGATTCAATGCAATTCCAATCAAAATGCCCATGAGTTTCTTCACAGACTTGGAGAATAAAAGTATCATATTTTCTTTATCTACTCATCAATTGGGTTGCTTCCAGCTCTTAGCTTTTGTGAAGAGAGCTGCAATAAGCATGGTTGTGCACATATCTCTCCAATAGAATGAGTCTTTTGGGTTTATACCCAAGAGTGGTATGACTGGGTCAGGTGGTAGGTTGATTTTGAGTATTTTAAGAGTTTTCCTCACTTTCCATAGGGGTTTCATGAGTTTGCATTCCCACCAGCAGTGGATGAGTGTTCTCCTTTCCTCACAACCTCTCCAGCATTTGGTATCATTTTTTTTCTTGCTCATAGCCAGTCTTACCACGGTAAGATGAAATCTTAAAGTTTTTTTTAAGAATTTCTAAATCACAAAGCAGCTGCACAGGAAATAAGGTCAAAAATTGACAAGTGGGACCTTATTAAACTCAAAAGCTTCTGTACAGTGAAAGAAACAATCAGTGAAGTGAAGAGAAAACCCACAAAGTGAGAGGAAACCTTCACTATTGATACAACTGACAGACCTTTAACATCCAGAGTATATAAATTACTCAAAAAACAAAGGAGCAAGAAAACAAATGACCCAATCAAAAGATGGAGTAAAGAGCTGAACAGAGACTTCACAAATGAAAAATTAAAGATGGCTGAGAAACATCTCAAAAAGTGTTCAATGTCGCTAGTAATTAAAGAAATGCAGTATTTTGATTTTTACCAACTAAATAATAACCCATTATGTAGATACAGCATACATTCATTAACCCTTAACCACATGATACATATCTAGGTTGTTTCCATTTCCTGGATAATAGGAATTGAGAATCAATAAGCATAGGTGAACAGGTATCTCAGTAGTAGGATATAGTCCTTTGGGTGTATGCCCAAAGCAGCCATATATAGCTGGATCTTATGCTATATACAATTTCCAGCTTTTTGAGTAATCTCCACAGTGATTTGCACAGTGGCTGCACCAGTCTACCCTCCTATCAACAGTGAATAAATGTCCCTCTTTCTCCACATCTGCACCAGCATTTGTCATAGTTTGTTTTTGTTTTACTTTTTTTCATTATAGCCATTCTGACTGTGGCAAGATAGGATCCCAATATAGTTTAAGAATATTTCACAACTGGGCGTGGTGGCACATGCCTTTAATCCTACACTTGGGAGGCAGAAGCAAGTGGATATTTGTGAGTTCAAGACCAGCCTGGTCTACAGAGTGAGTTCCAGGACAGCTGTGGCTACAGGGAGACCCTGTCTCGAAAAGACCAAAAAAAAATATTTCATATCAATATCAATAATTGAAGATCCTTCTGCCTCCCCTTCTCCAGTACTAGGATTACAGGTGGGCACGACCATCATATCCATTTTATTCAGTGCAGGGGATCAAACCCGAGATTTGTGCATGGTAACCAACAGGCTGGGATATCCTGGCTTCATCCTCTCAGAGACACAACATCTGCTAGTGATGGGTCCAGGGCACTGTGAAGAAGGCGGGGAGTGTTCTGAATGCCACAGTGCAGTTATCTGGTAGAAAGCAGGGTCAACCATGATACAGGAGCTTCACTTAGTGACTGCAATAAGCACTCTTCTTTTCACTTGAGTTGCTAAAAATAACAAAGTTCTCTAATGATGGTTTTGCTTTTACTAAGTATGATTTTGACTCTTTGCCCTTATTGTTATTTGTCTATTGGGGAGTGGGGCTTTTAGGTGCTTATAAAGCATGGGAGGAGGTTGAGGAGACACTCAGCTGACCACTTTATGCTGTCACTGCAAAGAATAAACCTACAAGTACAGAATGTTAAAAAAAAAAAGAATATTTCACCCAAACATCAAAGAATAGTCTATGTTTAATAATTAGGAAAGTTACAGGTAAAAATATCTAGAAAAATCACCTCTCTAGTTAACATAAAAAAGCACTTGATAAATTGTAATATTTTCCTTAAAATCCATTAATAAAAGAATACAAAGGAATTCCAAACATGATAAAGAGTATCTACTCACAACAATAGAACTATCTTTGAAACAATGACAATGAAGTTTGAAAAATGCAAGGATCAGAATTGTGATCACTGTTTATTTCAAGTATGCTAACCGAAACAAGGAGGAGAAATAAAAGTCATACATATTTGAAAAGAAAAATAATACAGTTATTTGCACATTACATTATTTATTACATAGAAAAATCAAGTGGATTTATTGGGAAACTTGCATAATGAAATAGAGATGAGTAAGCAACGAAAGATCTTCATAAAGACAAACAGTAAATGCAAATTTACAGAAAAAATGTTTTTAAAAACATGACAGCATCCTCATCAAAGCATTGTGTTCATGTTTTCAGGATACAATAATAAAAAGTCCAAGGTGAGGTAATTTAGAAACAACAGATGTTTACTGAGGACAGTTCTGTGAAGCTAGGGAGCCCAATATCAGGTTTGCCAGCTGATCTAGTGTTTAATGAGAGCCACCTACTCAGTGTTGTCCTTCCCTTGCAGATGGGGTGAATAATCTTTCCCAGTCCTCTTTTATAAGGTTATTAATCCTATTCACAAGGGCTCTGTACTCATAAACTGCTCACCTCTCAAATTTCTACTTTATCATAACAATATATTCTATTCTTACCATATTAGATTTCAATATGGTAATGGTTGAGGACATAAAAATTCAGACCATAAAAAAATCACAGTAAAAGACAATACTTATGCAGAAATGTCTAAGAATTAAATGGAGAATAAGACTTCAAAGAGAAACAAACAATACAATAACTAAATTAGTAAAAGATCATATTTAAGAATGAAAATATTGTCAGGCATAGTGGCCATACCTTTAATCCCAGCAATTTGGAGGCAGAGGCATTGAGTTCAAGGGCAGCCTGGTCTATAGTGAGTTCCAGGCCAGCAATGGCTAAAGGAGACCATTTCAAAAAGACCAAAAAAAGTGAATGAAAATATTATATAGTGTGTATTGTGTACTATCTCACCTCTAGTAGCTCCACAATTATATATGTGTATATATATATATATATATATATATATATATATATAGAGAGAGAGAGAGAGAGAGAGAGAGAGAGAGAGAGAGTATTAGTCAAATTCCAACCTCAGAGATTTTGGAGGAATATTATGTTTTACATGATAGGACATGCAAATATCAGAGGACAATCTCTGTTTTTTTTTAAATACTTTTATTGATGATTTGTGTATATCATTCATTATCTTTCAGTCCAATTTAGTGACATTCCCCTCTCCCTGCCCCCACCCCACCACTGTTCCGGCCTTCTACCAGACATGTCTTGCATCTTTCTCTGTCTTTCCAAAGTTTTTCACTGCAGAGTTTTGTTGTTTGGGTACCAAGTCTTAAGTTTGTTGATTTTCCCTCCCCTTTGTATTGCTCCAACATATGCCTATATAACCATCACAAATGTATCAAAATTATGATCTCTAAGAATAAACTGTAAAAATATGTTTAAGCATTCCCCTTTAATTTTACATAACATTTCCCCCCTTTAATTTTACATAAATCTAAAATATGAATATGTACCTTCCACCCATATACAGTAATTACAGAGTCTGAAAATAAGTGGAAAGTCAATTCTAGAGCCTGCTAAGAGATTCACATTATAACAACACAGTTGCTTTCAGATAAAAAGAAATATAACAATAATGTTGTTCAGTTTGCCTTTCAACTGGGGATTTGGTGCTAGCATCCACAAATGAGGGAAACCATTCCTTGTTTGTTTTTCTGGGACTGTGTTACTTCACTTAGCATAATGGCCTCAAGTTCCATCTATTTACCTTCAACGCTCATGATGTCATCTTTCTTTACCGCTGCATAGAATTCCATTGTGTAGATGTACCACATTTTCTCTATCCACTTCTCAGTTGAAGGACAGTTGGGTTGCTTCCAGCTCTTTGCTACTGTGGAGAGCTGCAATAAACAGATGAGCATGTATCTCTGCGATAGGATGACTCTTGTGGGTATATATCCAGAAGTGGTAGGACTGGGTCAGGTGGTAGGCTCATTTTCAGTTTCTTGAGAAAAAAAAAAAAAGAAAAAAAATCTCTATTCTTTATAAATTAAAAAAAAAGTTTGAACCCAGGGCTTCATGTGTACAAGGCAGGCACTCTTCCAACTGAGAAACATCCCCAGTCCAAGCCCCAGAAGAATCTTTAGAAATTAAACTATGAGAATGAGTGGATAACTGGGGTCTGGGTTTCTTTCAAGATTCATTAATAGAATTCTACACTTCTGTGATGGCAGAAAAAAAATTCCCCAAATTACAAAGTCTGGAAATAAATGGTAGGTTAATTCTAGAGCCCATTAAGGAATCCATATTTTAACTGTACAGTTGCTATAATTTTGGTATATGGGTGGAGGGTGTGTATGTATATTTTAAAGTAATATAAAATTAAAGGGAAAAATGCGAATTCCTAAATGCATTTTGGAATTAACTTATAGATTATTTTCAGATGTCATAATTTTGGTATATATGTGACATATATATGCATATTTTAGAGCAATACAAATTAGAGGGGACAACAACAACAAGAGAACTGGGTCAAAGAACTGATTGAAACACTAAACTGCCCAAAACAGTAAACCCCTGCAGAGAAAAACTTTAAAATGAATGAAAGAAAATGCAAGACATATATGGAAGAATGCATGAGCTTCGGTCAGGTGGGCGGCATCTAAACTGGATTGAGAAATGTTGTAGAAAATGCACAAAAGTTCAATAAAAATATTTTTAAATTTCAAAAAATAATGCAATTGAAATAATTTGATAGGGCTTAGATTAAATTTAACAGAAGAAATAATTGAACATATATCTGTATGAACTACTATGCAAAATACTGGTACTGAAAAATGAACAGTAAAAGTACAGTCCAAATAGACATGATATTCATAGTATAAGTCTGGGACACAAAAATATTTAAAGTACACAGATTTTAAAACTATATGATGTGATGAATGATCACATATCTACAGGAGAAATAGCTTGAAATTAAGGGTAATGGCTTAAACTTCTGTGAATTGTTCTAGTTTGCACTTTGTTGTTTTAAGCCACCGCTTATACATTACTGTACCAGATTTCATATTTGCAAGTTTAGTGAGTCAAAGAATTAATGTAAATAAATTTCAAATGTTTCCTCATGTTTTATGATTGTTGCTGCTTTGTTCAGCATTGACAACCATCGAAGTTTTCTGTACTGAAATAGTTACAGTTTTACATACACATGTGATGAAATGAATAAAATAACTTATTCAGTGTTTAGAAAATGTACAAAATTTATTGGTATTAATGCACAAATGTCTATGATCTAGTTTCCTTCTTAGAACTTAGTAAATTTAGTATTTCATAATTATGATACTTTTAGTTTATTGGTTTTGTGTGTGTGCATTTTCATGTGTGTACATGTATACATATGTGCCTGTACTTGGGGAGGCCCAAGACTAACATCATGTCACCCCTTAGGTCCCATCCATATTTCTTTCCTGAGATACAGTGTTGATGGCCTAAAATTCATCAAGCAGGTAATGCTGGCTGGCCAAAAAAGTCCCATGTATCTCTCTGTTTCCCTAGCATTGATATTATAATCATATATCATTACAAAAGACATTTTTATCATGGGTTCTGGACATCAAACTGAGACTCCTGTGCTTGCAAGGCAAGTGCTAAGGCAAGTAAGCTATCTCTCTAGCCTAATACTTTTAATTTTTCATAGGTGTTTACTAACAGTCCTATTTACTGAGCTATAAAAATTCTCAAAAAGTCTTTGAATTCACTTATATGAATTTCAGCAAGTTTCAGGAAGATCTATCCAGTGGAACAAATGTTTTATCAAGAACAAATCAATTGGGCTGGAGAGATGGCCTAGCGGTTAAGAGCGCCGACCGCTCTTACAGAGGACCCGGGTTCGATCTCCAGCACCCACATGGCGGCCCAAGCACCCACATGGCGGCTCCAATTCCAGGAGAACTCCAGTTCCAGGGGAATCCGAGACCCTCTTCTGACCTCCGCGGCATTGCACAACACGGGTGCACAGACCTGCATGCAGACAGTACATTCATACACATACAGAAATAAATAAAATTAATTTAAAAAAAAATTAAAAAAAAGAACAAATCAATTATCAACTTATTTTACAGTAAGTTGAAAATTAGAATTTATTTCTAATACTTTTTGTCAATGCCAACACATGAGCATTGTCCTAGTTTGTCTTCCATTGCTGTGACAAAACACTCTGAATGACACCAACTTGGGGAGGAAAGGGTTTATTCAGCTTACATCTCCTGGTTTACAGTTCATCACTCAGCACAAGGCAGGAACTCAGGGCAGGAACCTGGAGGCAGGAGCTGAAGCACAGGCCATGGAGGAATGCTGTCCACTGGCTTGCTCCCTGGCTCATGCCCAGCCCGCCTTCTTATACAGTACACAACAACCTGCCCAGGGTGGCACCACTCTTGTGGGCTGGGCCCTCCCACACTGCTCGACCATCAAGACAATACTCCACAGATGTGGCCACAGGCCAGTCCAATGGAGCCAATTCCCCAACTGATGCTCCCTTAACCCAGGTGTGTCAAGTTGACACTAAAGCTATCCAGCACAAGCATATTTTTCTCTCTCAAAATATGGATAATAGAACATGTTATGATATAAGATATGAAGACGATGTTTAATAGGTATTTTCATGCATACACAGTACAATTTTAGTGCTTGTTATTTATTAATGTTAAAATAAGCATGGCTATAAACTCTTTTGTATAATTCAATTAACACATTTAAGCATCCTAAATCTGAAAATAATATGTCTTTTATTGACATTGCATTTTCATAACTATCAAAAGATATAGAAAAGGATCATGCTTATAGCTGATTGATTATATTTTTATGTTCTAATACCTTTTTTCCAATATCTCTTACTATGATTTTTTCAAATATAATCTCTCATGATTATTCTGAATAAATTCAGTGCATGAAAATCCATGATACCAGAGACTTCCAACTAATTTCAGCATTAGAAAGTCATAAGCCTATCTAAGTACTAGTTCAAGGACTCTTCTTTAGAACAATTGGCAAGTGATATAAAACCGTCGATTAGAAGTTTCCATGAGCAACTTAGAGCCAAAACATTGTGGTCTTGGCTCAATGATACTCCAATGGAATGTCCAGACTAATCCATCATGTGCACAGTCACTTTGTTTTACATGACACTTGTATACTTCATCAAGGGAAGTGATAATCAACTGCAAATACATCTATTTCATTATTTAATTCTTATAAAGAATAAATCAGTGGGGGTTCTTCCAAGTGATCTCCAAGACAGAAAAAAAAAAAAAAGGCCAGAATCAGCAATACAAGCCTGTTGCCCCACCAATGACCTTTATTTTGAGCTACAGTTACATCCTGATGTAGACTTTGGAGCTTGTTCAGTTCTTATGTGACTTTAATCCAAACCAGTTCCCTAAAATGAGGTAAAAATGGAATTACAGATGCTTAAAAAACCAAAGTCGGGTAAGATATGATGTGAGCTTCTGCCGGACGGGATTCACTGGTGAATCTCAGAGGATTTTATTTTTCTCCTCCTGTGTGATATGAAAAGGTAATTCTTTCAAGACAAGAGACTTCCAAATCAGAAGACTTACTTCTAGTAGTCTTTATTTTATTTTATTTTATTTTATTTTATTTTATTTTATTTTATTTTATTTTATTTTATTGTTTTTTCCCTTTTCACACACACACAAAAAAAAAACAGAACAATACAAAATGATAATGTGAAAAGTGGGGGGGGTGTCCATTTCTTTTCTGGTGAAGTAAAGAATCAATCTTCAGGGCTTAGTATATAATTCTCTCTTTTTTCATTTTTTCCTTTATTTTCTTACTCTTTGGGGGCTACCAGAAGGATAGGTGTGTATTGGCTTGTCCAGGAAGTGTTGAGTCCTCAGCTGAGGAAGAATCTGGTTAATTTGGAGGATCTCATCCCCAAACTGCCTAGTCAATTTCTAGCTCATTTTGTCATGTTACCCTCTGAAAAGGGTCACCCCAATTGCCAGAAGGGATTCAAGACACCAACAGCTCTGACTTCTTCCATGTTGTAAAGGGATATTGGGTGTGGCAACTGGGATATCCCCTATTCAGAGGGTCTATGTAAAGGACACCCAAAGGATAACTATAGAGGGACAAAAAGTCCTTGACTAGTGCCCATGAAAGTGAAGTGAAGGCTGGAGTGTTTAGGTACATGATCAGGCACAGGACTAGGAGAAACAAGAACAGGGTGATTTCAAATGTCCAGCTTAAAAGTCCATTAGAATTTCTTGACAAGGGGTTTCAAAGCATCAATTTATTAGGTTTTTCCTTCTGCTCATTTCGCCATGATATCTGGCCTCAGGATCTGCTTCCCAGGCATTTTTAACAGTCAAGATGTGAGTTTCCTAGAAAAAAAGAGGAAATTTTATTAATTGAGCATTAATTGACAAAAATAGTGGACTTGTCCTTTGCCTGCAGGTGACGCTACATTATTAATAAAGGCCAAGATTGAAGGTTTTGTGCCTATTTAATACTATTTAATATAACTTTAATCCTAATATCTGGAGAAATCGTTTTTTAGGCTTTAAAAAAGAAACATGAATAACTTTTGGATGCTTAAGTCCACACAATTGGCCCAGATTAACCAAACTTTGTTTTCTCAAGGTCAGTTGAGGTTCCGGTTTTCATGGCGGGCATTCGGGTTTTTGAGGGTAGGAGTGCCTGGCTCCTTCTCACCATTCTTAACCAGTTCCATCTATCGAGAACAAGGACAGGTCTTGCTAGACCAGGCTTCCCTTTTTGGAGCATGAGGAAACTTTCCTTTATGTTGGCCCTCCTCTGTATAGATTAGACACTGGCTGGAGTTCTGTTAGTGGATCTTTAAGACCTCCCTGTACTGGAAGCTTGGTGACTCACTATTCCAGAACATTTTAAGAGATGCCCCCGGACAAAATCACCTGGGAGTAATTGACCTCAGAGGACATGGAACAAAATGTCCCTTAGGCATACACACTCAGTGGCCAGTTGCCCAGGTGGGTTTCTGGTGTGCAGGCCTGCAGCAGCCCACCCAGCACCCACCACCCAAGGCTAGAACCATAGAGAGGAACTGCATGAGTGGATAGAAGGACAGCTAGGGGTGCACCCACTCAGTGCCCAGTTGTCCAGGTGGGTTTCTGGCATGCAGGCCTGTAGTGGACCATCCTGGCACCCACCAACCAACGCTAGAATCATAGAGAAGAACTTCATGCATGGATAGAAGGATAGCCAGGGGAGCACACACTTGGTGCCCAGTTGCCCAGGTGGGGTCTGGTGATTGGGCCAAAGGAGTAAACAGCCCCCCCTCCCCCACACCCCTGTCAATGTGCTGAAGCTACTGATACTGTGGTGGAAAGTATAAGCTGCTGGTGCTGTGGTTTACTGTGGTTGGGAAGATCAAGCAGTGTCAGTGATTCAAGGCTGCATAGCCAAAACTGAGGAAGAAACCAGCAGGAACCCAACCAAGTGACCAACCAGTCCTCCATATTAACATTTGAGATTAGCAACAGAAGACAAACAAACAAACAAAGGGGGAAAAACAACAACAGCAACAACAACAAACACACATGCCAAAGACACAATGGAAAAAAAAACAACAATATGGGAAAAGCTCAAAATAAATCCCCACTGAACTCAACCAATCCTGTAGAAGATCCCAACAATAATACCTCTCCAAGACATCAACCTTAGAAGAACAATTGTAGACATATTCAAGGATTATGAAGAACAAATCAGAGAACTAAAGGGAGAGAATGAAAAACTCATGAAGGAAATAGAAGGAAAGAATGATAAACTCTGGAAAGAAATAAAAGGAGAGATTGACAAACTCAGAAAAGAACTAGAGGAAGAAAAACATAAACTCTGAAAAGAACTAGAGGGAGAGAATGACAAACTCTGGAAGGAAGTAGAAACATTGAAAAGATCTCAGGCTGAAAGGAAAAAAGAACCTGACCAGAGAAGCAAGGAGCTACAAGAAGAGGATAAAAAGCTCCAAAAGGTAGTGGAAATACTGAAGAAATCACAGGATAAAATAAAAAAGGAAATTGAACATTCATCCAATCAACAGGAAAGCATGGGAAAAAGCCTCAGGAGCAGAATGGATGAAGAAAAAAAAAAAAGAATATCAGACCTACAGGATAACACAGTGCAGCTAGAAGCCTCAAGTAAAGATTATGAAAAATTGTAAAAACACTAGAGTGAAACAACCAGGAAACGTGGGACACTATGAAAAGACCAAACCTTGATATCATAGGGATAAAAGAAGGAGAAGAATCCCAAGAGAATGGTATTGATCAGATCTTCAACAGAATAATAGAAGAAAATTTCCCTAAACTGAAAAAAGACAAACCCATACAAATACAGGAAGCATGTCATTGTTCATTGTCTTTGAGTCACACGTGACCACCTTCCACATACTGTCCTTCCCTTCTTGGCTCAGCTCCAGGACTTGTCTCCTGCCTGCAGACCAACAGTCTCTAGGCTTTGCTCCCACAAGAAGGGGGGAGGGGAAACCGCAGGAGATCACCTGTGGAAAGGAACGAACTCACACACCACACACACACAGAGAGCCAGGGAGAATAGGAACTCCATTTATTTTCTGTCAGTGAGGTCTATATATTTGAGTCTACTGTGCTCTGGGCAAGGAAGTGTGGAGCAGGTGGAAGGGAGGGATGAGCCACCTTGGTTCCAATTGGGGGGCTGCAGAGCTCTGGTTTGTGCAACAGGTAACTAGAGGTGTAACATTTTGCTCAATGCCTCAAGGGAAGGGGCCTGGAACTTTGCAGAGATAGGGCAAAGCAAGAATCATTGTAATATCCCAAATCTTCCTACACCAGATAACTCTGAATGCCCACAGAGATATCAGATAACTGGAGATCTCCCAGGACAGGTCTTACAAGTTCTTGCTTCAAGCCACACACAAAGTTTCATCCCCACAGAAGCACATAGAACACCAAATAGACAAGACCAGAAAAGAAATTCCCCATGCCATATCATAGATGCTCAAAACAAGGACAAAATACTGAAAGCCACAAAAGAAAAACAGCAAGTTACATATAAGGAGAAACCCATCAGAATTACAGCTGACGTCTCAGTGCAAACTATGAAAACCAGAAGAACATGGACCAAAGTATTCCCTGTGCTAAATGACTTTAGATGCCAACCCAGATTACTATACCCAGCAAAAATGTCAATCATAGTTGAAGGAGGAAAACAAATCTTTCATGACATAAACAAAATGAAAGAACACATCTCAAAAAAAAAAAAAAAAACACTTCAGAAAATCCTTGAAGCAATTCAAAGAACAGAGGAAAAGGTCAACTATCCTCAAGCAACCCAAGAGAGAAATTAACAAAAGCATAACAGAGTAAATAAATCCCTAGACCAAGAATGCAAATGAAAAATAAGTTGAAAAGAAACAACATGCATCTCTCAAAAATAACCTTAAATATTAATGGTCTAAACTCCCCAATCAAGAGACATAGACTGGGAGAATGGATTAGGAATCAGAATCCATCTATATGCTGCCTACAAGAAACACATCTCACCCTCAAGGACAAACAGCACCTTAGAATGAAAGGATGGAAAAAAAATCCAAGCAAATGGTACCAAAAAGCAAGCAGGGGTGGCTATTCTAATATCAGACAAAATAGACATCAGAGTAAAATTAATCAAAAAAGAAAAATAGGGCCATTATATCCATATCAATGGAATGATTAAACAGGAAGATTTCACAATCTTAAATGTGTATGCACCAAACTCTGGTGCACTGAACTTTATAAACACAACCCTTCAGGAACTCAAGACACAGATTAATCCCAGCACACTAATAGTGGGGGTCTTCAATACCCCACTGAGCTCCCTGGTTAGGTCAACTGGACAAAAAATACAGAGACATCAGAACTGAACACTGTAATACACCAAATGTACCTCACAGATATCTATAGAATATTCGACCCAAACACCAAAGAACATACTTTCTACTCAGCACCCCACAGAACATTCTCCAAAATCGACCACAACTGGGACACAAAAGAAATGTCAACAAATACAAAAGGATTGAAATTATTCCATGCATTCTATCAGACCACAGTGAAATAAAGCTCAATATTAACACAGGGTAAGCCCTACTAACTATAAGAACACATGGAGACTAAACAACAAAATCCTGAACAATGAATGAGTCAGGGAAGCAGTAAAGAATGCAATAAAAGCATTCCTGGAACGAAATGAAAATGGCAATACAACACAACAAAATCTGTGGGATACAATAAAATCAGTCCTAAGAGGGAAATTTATAGCCCTAAGTGCCCACATAAAAAAAAAAAACCNGGCCTTGAACTCACAAAGATCCACCTGCCTTTGCCTCCCAAGTGCTAGGATTAAAGGCATGCGCCACCACACCCGGCTATTTATTTTTAATTTTATTTATTTATTTTTTTTTTGTCTTTTTGAGACAGGGTCTCCCTGTAGCCCCAGCTGTCCTGGAACTCACTCTGTAGACCAGGCTGGCCTTGAACTCACAGAGATCCGCCTGCCTCTGCCTCCCAAGTGCTAGGATTAAAGGTGTGCGCCACCACGCCTGGCTTATTTTTAATTTTTAATTTTTGGTCTTTTTGAGACGAAGTCTCCCTGTAGCCCCAACTGTCCTGGAGCTCACTATGTAGACAAGGCTGGCCTTGAACTCACAGAGATCTGCCTGCTTCTGCCTCCAGAGTGCTGGGATTAAAGGCATGAACACTGTTATGGGTCAGAAACAAGCACAACAACACTGGAAAAAATTGTGAGGTTTATTATGGCCTGGCTGGAGTGTCCCCCACTTTTAGAGTAGAGGCAGCAGCGGGACCTCGGGGTTTGGGATATATATATATATATATATATATATATATATATATATTCACTTTTCCCTAAAAGATTTGTTGGAAAAATGAAGGAAAGGCAAGAAGTTTCTCACAATATTATTCACTTCAATTATCCTAAATATTAAGATAGGTGAGAAAAAGATAATCTTGGGGCTCCTGGGGACTTTTATTTATGGTCAATAAGATTTTTTAAATCCTTTCCATTTGCCAGTAACTCTGTTAGCTATATCCATTCTCATGACACATGGTATATTTTTTCAAACTCACAACACCATACCAAGTTGTAACCTGGTTTTATAGGTAGACAAACTAATATAGAGTCAATATGTTGCCAAAAGTTATGAAAGAAAAAATTGAAATCAATGGCAGGAATGACCAAATTAAAAAATGTGGATACCAAAGAAATTAAGATAAACAGAATGCTGAAGGAACAGAATCAGTAGAGGAATTTAAATTAAGTAAAAGAGTTTGCTTTGGTTCCAACTCAATAACGTCCCTCCCAAAAGCAGTATTTCCTCTTGCCTCCAGCTTCTTCCTTAGGATCCTCAGCTTGCCTGACTGGCGTCCTTCATCACCTTACTTTCTCCTATACATGGAACTTAATAACCCATGCCCATGAGGTCCTTGAAAGTTGTAGGACTATCCCTCTACCTAATTTTCCTCTGAGCTTTTAATCCTGCCTTCTGGTCTTGTCTCAGCCATCATACCCACCACTCTAAGGCATTATATGCCCAATTGTTTACTTTTAACCTTCTTTTATTTTTCAAATACCTTCAAATTAGTAAATCACAAACAAATTAGTAAATCAACAATTTCCATGCTTTTTAAAATTATTTTAGTGCTTCTCACTTTTATATTTGCATATATTTTTAAAGAATTTATATTTATTTGACATTTAACCTTCTTGACTATGAACTTCTTGGGGTAAAGTATTGCATATTTTTACCTTTTTAACCCTGGATCTGAATTAATTTCTCAGGATATAGTATGCATTTTACATATAGTATTGTTGAAAATAAACTGTCCAATTAAGGAACATTCCAGTCGCAAGGTCAAGATAAAGAGGTCCAGGTTTGAAAAGAAGTGTTACAAAACATTTCTCCAAGGGTTCTAGGTAATGGATGAAACTTTTTCCCTTGAAAGGAAATGAGAATTTGTGGGGGGAAACTAACATTCAGGTTACTTGCCCTGAGTGGAATAATTGGAGACAGTGCATTATTTACACCTCATGTTCTACAAGGCTAGCATTGTTTGACATCACCTTTAGGAAAACAACACTAGCAGTGACAATGTGAACTGTCTCCTGCCCATCCCCAAACATTCTCATACTCTTTCAATGGGTTTACATCATTTGGCTGCTTATTAGATAATTTACTTATTTTTCTCAGGTTGGAATTTTAGTGCTTTGAAAGCCAGTCGTTGACCTTTTTTTTTTTTTTTAAGTTCTCTAATCATTGGCAGTTTGTAAGCTCTTAATAAATATTTGTGAATAAACTAATGATTTAATCAACTAATCTGTTTCTTGTTGTGTGGCTTTATCACTGGAAATGGATAGACATGAAAATAATGTAATAGTTAACATTTATTGGGGATTCACAAGACTGTAAATGGCTGTCCACCAGGACCCTACAGCTGCTTTCACAACCACTGAGACCCAAGTAGGCTGAATCTTTGTCAGGGATCTCCGCAAGTTGTGCCCCTCCCTGGCACTGTTACTAGGCTTATAAGAAATCAGTTTAATACTATGTCCATTTAACAGCATAATAGTAGTAAGTGCTCCTCTATGGTCTGTGATCTATCTAGAAGCTGGTTCCTAAGCCTAGTGTTATTGTTGTTATATCTACAGATTAGTGCATCCCTTAACTCTCAACAGAGAAGCTTCTCCTTTCAGCAAATGGAGGTTAACACACAGACCCCCATCTGGTTAACATGTACAGAATAAGAGACTGCAGAATACTTAGCCCTAAGTAGGACATCCATATCTTTTTTGCTTTACATACCATAGCACAGGGATTATTGAAGAAGAGAGGAAAGATTGTAAGAGCCAAAGGTGTTGGATGACTACAAGACAACAGTGTTTCCCAGACAACAGGGCAATTACTCATATGAACTCACAATAGTAACAGCATGCACAAGACCCATACCACATCAAACCAGACAAAATCCCAGGATAAAGTAGGGGAGGTGTGCAAGAAGCCTCAACCCCAGCTGAGGAACTATTGTCAACTAATAGCTGCTTGCAGGAGAACAGTTTTCTCTAAGGTTGCGACACTAGGTAGGTTGACCAGGCTCCAGAGGATAGACCCATGCGGGATATTGGGGGGCCACAAATTGGACTTTGTAGGCCTTACCAAATACCAATGATAGGGAATATGAAATCTCGGAAGATGGCAAGTAAGGTGGTAATGAAGATAGAGGAAGGCATCTGAAAATGATCAAAATAACTAGTGTAAAATTCTCAAAAGTCAATACAAATGTTTTAATGTAAAAACCCATAAATTACCACTTACAGCTGGGCGTGGTGGCACATGCCTTTAATCCTAGCACTTGGGAGGCAGAGGCAGGTGGATCTTTGTGAGTTCAAGGCCAGCCTGGTCTACGCAGTGAGTTCCAGGACAGCTGGGGCTACAGGGAGACCCTGTCTCAAAAAGACAAAAACAAAATTAAAATTACCACTTACTTGGCACTGTCTTAATTCTTCTATATATTTCACATGTGATAATATGTCTAATCTTTAGAAAAAGCACTCATTTTTCAAACTACAAAAGATAAATTACAGCATTGAGATTTATGGCATATGGGACAGCACATATGTGCTGTTATAATGTGCACATGCAGAAAATGGTTTAAGTTGATTTCTAATGTATCTATCACATGAACCAGTACCTTAGATTCATTGCTTCTAATTTGACCCCTCTATCTTGGAAAAAGCACTCTCCTCAGGATTTGGCATACACCTATAAAATTTACCTAAAGTGTTACCTGTAAAATTACACAGAACGTTCTCTGAACTTTCATTAAAGGTCACAGAATATTTAACTTGAAAATGTGTTTACCTTTACAGAACTTTTGAGGAAACAGTTATTTTTCTTATTTCTGCTATCATAAATATTTGTCATGGCATCTATTCCAGGGGAGTCTTCTAGAAAATATTTCTTAGCTAGGCCTGATGGTACATGCCTGTAACCACAGCACTTGGGAGGTGGAGGCAGGAGAATTAGGAGTTTAAGACAGCCTCCGCCACAAGGTAAAGCTGGGCTACATGAGACTTTGTCTCAGAGAGTGAGAGAGACAGAGACAGAGACAGAGATAGAGACAGAGATTGATTTATTAACGTGTGATTTTTCACAACCTAAAAAAATAAAAAATTAATCCCATAACTCTTAACGTTTTCACCAGAAAAATAAGCTTATTTAAAATTAATCTTGAGAGAGTATTGGAGAAATGGCTCTGCAGTTAAGAGCACTGGAAACTCTTTCAGAGGATCAGGGTTTGGTTCCTAGCACTCAAACCAGAGTTAACTAACAAGCTGTAATTTCTAGGTTATCTTGTTCCCTCTTCTGGGCTATGGGGACATTGCATGCACAGGCGTACTTACATGCAGGCAGGCAAAACACTTGCATACATACAATTGAAATAAATATTTTAAAATTAAAAAAATTTTTTGAGCCTTGGAGAGATGCCTCAGCAGTTAAGAACACTGGTTGCTAATGCAGAGGAACTAGTTTCAGTTCTCAGTATCCACATGGCAGCGACCATCCATAACTCCAGTTTCAGAAGAATCTGACACCTTCTGGTCTCCACAGGCATTGCACTTACATAGATACCTGCAAAATATTCGTACAAGAAATAATAAATATATAATTTTAAAATTATTTTATGTTCATTTTACATTCATGAGTATATTTCCTGTGTGTATATGAATGCACCTACGTTATGCAATGCACACAGAAGTCAGAAGAGGGTGTCAGGTCCCTGGAACTGGACTTATGGATAATTGTCAACCACCATGTGGATACTGGGAATCAAACCCATGACCTCTGCAAGAGCAGACAGTTCTCTTAATCGCTGAGCCATGTCTCCAGCCCCAAAATTTCATATTTTAATGATGCTTGAGACAAGAATTCTAAAAAATAGTTGTTATTTGGAGAAATGCACATAACCTTGTTGCTAAAGCATAATGATTGGGCTCAGTGCTCCTGAGCTCCATTTAAGTAGTAATTCACTTGGCTACTCCTTCAAGTCACTCCATAATATACATTTAGTTTCTTCTAGATTAAAAACAAACACCTCTAGAAGTTCAGCATTGGGGTTTGGTTAAACAGATAATCTAAAACACTGGATGTTTTCTTAAGTCTTATTTCAACACTCAAAAACTCTGGAGTTTACTGTATTGGGCTAGAAATCTTAGAAGGAGAGATGTTCTCACAATATTTTTCAACATAATTTGTTTCCAATTTTAGCCAAAAACAATGTAAAAGAGATGTGTCAACACATCAAGGTCCACCCTCAGGTCAAAAAAGAAGAAAAAAGAAAAAGAATTGGAAGGAGAAAAAAAAATAAGTTGTTTAAAATTCAGAAAGTTCCATTCTGGCTTGTAGTTAAGAACAGCAACAACAACCACAGTGGTAAGTGTGCTGGACTTCCATCGCTGATTTTAGTAGATTGTGGTGTGGGTCCCATTCAGATATGAAACATCCTTTCCCTGCCTTCGGCAAAGTCATATCAACTAAATGAACTAAAATGATGATGGAAAGATAAGAATTCTAAGAAGGGCAGCCTGTAATAAGAAACACAATAACAGGAAATAGGTGGTGGTCACACAAGCACTTAAACACCATGTAAGTGTGAACTTGGAAGCAAAAAAAAATGTGAAAACAAAGCAATAATTGAAGCCAAAGAGGAGAGTAGTTCTCCTGCTGGAGAAAAGGCCTCACCTGCATGTTCTAAATACATTGGTTTTCACTATCAGGGAACTTTAATTGAATCTGCCTTCCAAGAGAGGAAAACCATTTTATTTTATTTATTTTTTTCCCTTTCAATAATTTATTTCAAGAAGGCTAAATATCTACATTCAAAGAAGTAAATATCATTATTAAACATGTTTTTTCCATTATAATGACATTTAGATAGCCTACACTATAAAAACTGAAACTAAGAATCATGGGAGAAAATTATGAAAGAATGTTGAACACCATTCCTTGAGAGACTAATGTTCTTCCATCCAGAGCACTAGCTTATACAAGACTTGTTCCTGTTAACTACTCTAATCCCCATCTTTCTCCTATGAATTCAGTGAGTTCAGTACAGCAGAAAGCAGGAGCACCAATGTTGTTCATGAAGTACCAGGTGCTCTAGACTTTAAACCATGGTCACTTGTCATTACATTACATACATTCTAATGTATTTATCGTTTCTAAGCAGAAAGACAGTGCTTTTGGAATTGGAGAGATGGCTAAGTGTTTTTGAGCATTGGTGACTCTTTCTGAGCACCAGGGTTCAGTTCTAGCTCCCTTGTGGCAGCTGACAAACATCAGAAACTCTACTTCCAGAGGATATTACACCCACCTTTGACCTCCCTCTGACCTTTGCTTTCGTGGTGGGCATGTGGTTCATTTGCATACATATAGGCAAAGCAGACACATAAAATAGAAATTTAAAAAAATAAACAAATGAATCAGTTAATAAATGACCACTTTATGGTTTGGAGATAAGGCTCCAAATTTAAGAGCACAGGCTGTTCTTTCAAAGAACCCAGGTTCAGTTCCCAGCACATACTTGATGGCTAAAAACTGTCAGAAACTCCAGTTCCAGGGGTTTTACATGAAGGATGCAGTCATGGCAGAATGCATGATCTCGGTTGGGGTGGGGGTCGGGGGGAAGGGAAAGGGAAATATGCCTGAATTGAATTGGAAAATGATGTATGAAATGCACAAAGCATCAATAAAAAAAATGTTAAAAAAAAAGAGTAGTACCATCTAAGAACTTGCCTAAATTGAGCTTACAAATTCATTTATTATTTTCACAGGAAAAATAGCAGAGGCTGTCAGATTCCAACTGCAAAACTTAATGATGGAAAGAACATTCGTCCCACTCCAACAATGACAAAGAAATGGATATCTCCTCTTGTGTTCATAAGAGTTGAGTTTGCATGACAATAAGGTGACTTTAAATCTAGGATATACAGAAGTTCCCAAAGAGAGGTTGGATACAAATACTGCTTTTCTCTCTTTTTTTCAAAGTGGTTATTTAAAAAAAATATTTAATTATTTTTATATTTTATGGTTATGTGTGCATTGTCTCCATGTACATAAATGTATCCTTGTCATTCAGTGCCCATGTAGGTCAGAAGAGGATGTCAGGAAAACCATTTTAAAAGACCCAAAAACGCAAAACAAAAAAATCTGTGAAGCACCACCTGGGCTTCAATTTAAAGTCTACTTTGCACACCTGAAGATAATTTAAGATTTCCAAATGCATTTTAAATTCTGAATTTATTAATATAGGGGATTATTTGCTTTTCATATTCTGCAAAAATATAATTTATTTATCTTATCCACAATGATATAATTAAATACATGTTCAAAATGGACTAGAGTTTCAGGAAGCAGCATCAGCTGCATTATTTTAGTACCTAATTCCGGGTGTCCAAGAACATAAAACCACAACACATAGCACCTGGGGAAGAAGAGAAAAAATTTGCAAATCTGGACTTAGTCTCCAGGCATTTGAGGAGGCTAAATTATTAGTCCACACATGTGGCAATGTAACATTCACATAAAAATATATGGGCCATGCGTAGTGGCCTACGTCTTTAATCTTAGCACTTAGGAGGTAGAGGCAGGCAGATCTCTGTGAGTTCAAGTCCAGTCTGGTTACATAGTGAGTTCCAGGACAGCCAGAGCTACAGGGAGACCCTGGCTCAAAAAGACCATATATATATATATATATATATATATATATATATATATATATATATATATATATATATATATATATATATATATATATATATATATATATATATATATATATATATATATGTATATATGTATATATGTGTATGTATTGTTATGGTGCTAGAGAGATGACTCAGTGGTGAAAAGCATTCACTTCTCTTTCAGGGGACAATTTCCAGCAGCCACATGGTGACTAACTACCATCTGTAACTCTGGTTCCAGGAGAATCTGACACCTTCTTCTGGACATCTGTAAGCATTGCATGACACTCACAAACTTATGTACATGCAGGCAAAACACTCATACACACAAAATAAAAACAAATAAAATATTTTTTGAAAACTTTACTTTTTATTGTTTACTCTACATCACCTGCCATGATAACCACATTTTGCATTATATTCTTTTCGTACTATAGGGAGTTTTCTAAATTTCAAATATATCCTCAGAAATGTGAGCATCTAACATCACAGAAATACTCAAGACTCTGAACACTATTTTAAACATAAAGCTCAGGATCAATTATACATAACATTTATATGTAACTTATCACTTACCTATAACAAATATGTAATATTCCATAGTAAAGAAGACATGTAAAATAACTTCAGAATGTGGCTAGTTGTTTTATTTTGTCCTCATCTTCCATAAGCATCCCAAAATTGTAATGTTATATTTAACCTAGTAATTTCTAAATAATACCTTTACCTTAGTTGATTAAAATGTGTCAAAGGTAACAAGTGTACATCTGCAGAACAAACTGATCCATTTGCAAAACATGGTGCTCAATGCAAATGGGGGTAGTGGTGGGGAATTTGAAATGGGAATTATCTCCAGCAGATAATTTGGCTTGAAGATATCTGCAAAAATATGTAAAGAAAGGCTCAAAAGTTAGGTTGCTGTGTGTGCCTTTTAATGTGCTCCAGCCACACCACAGTTTGGTGGAGATGGCTCCTTCTCCTCTTTCTGAAGGAAACGGGAAAGTGAATTGAGAGTACTGCAGAAGTCTTCCACCAGCGGCCTGGCTTTCTTTACCAGGAGCAGCAGAAAATGTTTTAAAAACATTTTTAAATGTTTTTTAAATGATTGCACGGTTTCTTCTGATCCCTACTTCGCACACAGCTGTGGGTTGCACTGGAGGGACAGCTGCCATTTCCTTGTTTTGTGATCTTGTTGGAAACAAGAATAAAAGACAAAGATCTATTACATTGAAGGAAGGAAGAAATTTCAGACAGATGGCACTTCATGGAGCTCTTTTCAAAGTGTTCGGTTCCCGGATTTAATGAACAGCAGCAACACACCAACAACTAGGATTTGGGCTCTGCCTGTTAGTCCAAGCTACCAACATGGCAAGTCTATGGCAACTGGAGATGACAGTGTGGTGTATATAGTCTGTGCCACACATAGGAACAGGTCAAACAAGATTGTTTTGGCAGTCTGTCCAAGCCACGCTGGGAAATGAAGCATCTACTGCTTCCTCATTTTAAAAACAGTTCGGGGATTCCCAGATAAAGGGATGTGTCATTACACTCTTGTGGTGTAGACAGAGGCTAGCATGACTCAGCCAAAGTAATCTTTGGATTTTCCCTCTGTTGAATTTGAGGAACTTCTGGGAAGTCTTCCCAGATGCCACGGTCGGTGATCCTCACAGCTGACATCAGCTTCTTCCTTCTCTGAGAATCTGAAATCATCTCATTTCCCTGTGAAGACATCAACAGGCAAAAATCAAGTAAGGACCCACCCACCCACCCAAGGAACGTGGAAATAAAGATTCAGGAAAGATGTTAAACTAGTAAATTTCAAACAATTACTTTCATTACATTTTGATAAAAGCCTATGCAGTAGAAAGAAAATGTTTTAGGAAAACAAAGTTTTTATGTGGTCTAGTAATCGAATAACACAGAATCTCCAATGCTTAATGACTTCCTATTGGTAGTATGGTTCACTCATTTTGGCAGGTCTCCCTAAAATTTCTGGAAAGACTGTAAACTCAAGACAAGAAGGGGCTAGGATTGAGGGCACTGAACCAGCGAGGACCAATAGTCATTCAAAAATGTGTGTTGGCTTATCTTATAGTAAATGGATCATTTGCGCAGGAAAGGAGAAAAGGGCAGTTATTCCAAGCCAACAGCAGCACTGCATGAGTTTGTTAATGTTGTTGAAGAAGGAAAAGTTCTGTCTCTAGATGCCCTTCAATTTCTATCTCAAATATGTGGGAAAGAAAATGGAAAGGACTAATCTCTTTTTTTTAATTTAATTTTTTTTATTGATGCTTTGTGCATTTCGGAAAGGACTAATCTTTCAAATTCTTTACTTTCAGGGGATGGAGAGATAGCTCAGTGGTTAAAAGCACCAGATGTTTTTGTAGAAAACCTGGGTTCAAATCTGGAGACTGGAATGAATTAATTTAGAATAAAACGGAGCTCAGGAGTTCTGAGAAGCATCCAGGGGCCCCCAGGCAGGAGACAGACCACTGAAAACAGCGGACTCATCACATACCCTGTTGACTGGAGCACCAAGTGGGACACAACTGCCAGGCCCTGAACTTCCCTTTTGTTCTATGGGAAAATCATCTCCGTTAGTCTTCACTGATTGTTGTCTGTCTTCCTCTAGTTATTGCCTGCTTTACTCAGGACCCAAGTGCACTTGTGGTTGCTGTATGTTTTACCTGCTTTAACCAAGATTTATGTGGCTTCCAATGATTAACTGCTTTCCCTCAAAGTTAAAGTTTTCTTCTCTGTATGAGGACACCTGATTAATTTTTACTTTCCTTAGAATCCTGGCACGTTTGTGTGCTTTCTGAGACCCCTGCTTTTCACTATATAAACTTATAACAAGTAAAGAATAAACAAGGATTTCCAAAGACAAGTCACACAGAGATGTGTCTGTTATACTCTCTGTGCTGCTTCTGGCTATGGCTCCAGGGGAGCCAGGGGTGGGTCAGCCTTGGCGAGGGTCCTGACATGCAGGACCCATATAAAGGCTACCGACTGTCCATAATTTCAGTCCTAGGCAATCTGACTCCCTCTCCTATTCTGTGCAGGCACTGCACTACAAGGGTGCACATAAATACATGCAAGCGTAATGCTGATACACATAAAAAATTGCTTTCCATAGTTCTAAAGTACGGGATCTATGAGCTTTCAGACACAAAGGTAGCAGTGGAACTAAGTAGGAGGTGGAAATTTAAATTGTTCTGAAAAATAGGAGAATTCAATTGGGTGAGGGGATGAAGATGCAAAGGAAAGGGAATTTGTACTCTCAGTTATTTGTGCTATATAATTTATGTCAATGATGCTTTGCAGGCATGTCAAAGGAAACAGGATACATCTAACACCTGGGGAAATTTTTTCTGAAACAAAAACTCTCCAATGATAACATAATTTTGTATAGTATGAGTTCATTGAAAATAGGGACTGAGTGGACCCTGAACTACTCTGATGCTAAGCACTGAGGCCACCCATGTGGCTCCATGATTGGTTCCAGTGATTCTTTCTACTCACTTGGTATCCCCACCTATCCTTGTTCTTTTAGCCAAAATTATCCTTTGTGAGTACCATTCTTATCAGTTCCTACTTAGTGAAGGTGTACCTGTTGAACTGAATATTGGTAAGGTAGTAATGATGGATATCCCTCTCAGATACCCCACTTTCTTCTAAATAAGGACAGGTAAGATCTTATCACAAAGGATTGATTGCAATATGGTGGATAATGAAACTGAGGTATTAAACCAAGAAGGTCTTCTTATCCTTTCTTAAATCATATCACATAGCCTAACACCCACCTGCCTCAATTATAAAATCCTTGCTCAGATCACTTTATTCACCAAACTTCTGCATCAACTCATCCAGATTCAGCAAGGCACACTTAAAAAGCTCCAAAGTATCTTAAGTCCCCAAGCAATCTTCCAGCTGCTAGAAATAATGCTCTTCCCCTATAAAATAATGAAGATTTGATTCCAGAATCACTGTCAGTGAATATTCAAACATTATGCAAATCAGCAGGATTTATTCTGTTTTACTACTTCATCAAAAACCATGACAATAGCCAGAATTTTTTTCCAAAATTCTGCTTACAAAGCTCTCCAGAAATAGAGTGTCTATTAAGTTGGATTTTAGAATGTAATATTATAAAGATCAAGTATTTTTAAAAGCACAAAGAGAATAAAGTTAGTATTTAGGGCTTAGTATTGTCAGGGCAGAAATCCAGAATCCCTGCAGGGTTCAACCCTGTAGTAATAGTTGTTCTCTTTTTCCAAGTTGGCTCAGAACTACAAGACCTTTTCTGCACACATAATGTTTATCGTTTTTCTCCCCCACTGTTGTTCATGATTGAAACTGCTCTAGAAGGCAGGTGTGGGGAATGAAATATTATTGAAATATAAGGTGATGATAACAGATTTCAAGTAAATTTTTGAACCAAGACTTAAATCATTTAAACTTCATACAATTTCAAAGAGTTCTTTTTTCTTAAAAGAGAAAGAAAACACCTGGCATACTATTCAGTGAATTCACAAAGATAGAATCCAAAGGAAATTATCTTTGACTGGCTGTGAGGATAATATATTTTAACTGTAGAATATAAGTAATCTTGTAAATTCTGAGTGGCAACTATTTCTTTCTCTCCCTCACCTCTTCTAGTATTCTCTCTCTCTCTCTCTCTCTCTCTCTCTCTCTCTCTCTCTCTCTGTCATTTCCCTCTGTCTCTGTATCTCCCTGAATATTTCTACTTCCTCCCTCCTTCCTTGCCTCTTCTATCTCTGTTTCTATCTCATTTCTTTTCTTAATTTGGTCAGAAATCATATAGCGTGTACAATGCTTATTTAGTATCATTACTTATTAAATAAAATCGAGAATTCCTTGGACAGTTCTGTAAAATAAAGATGAATCATGGGGTATCAATATCCTTTCTAGTAAAATAAAAAATAATCTAAACATAAAGAAAATTTTAGAACAAGAAAGAAAAAAGACCTTGTTAAGTAAAAATGTTGCTAATTTCTTCTTAAAGTGAGTGACTTCTAAAAAAACAAACAGATGTCAGTGCCATAGGAAGATACTATACATCCAGAATCTAGCCATAGCAATCCTAACAACTCTTTTGAATGCTCCTATGCTGGCTAAATATTACTGTTCATCTTTTCTTCTCTGAAAAATCATGGAATATTAGGAAGATAAAGAAATTCTCAGTGGATTTAAAATTATTTTCTAATAAAACTTTCAGTTTATAGTCCAATAGGATAGGGTTTCAGACACTCAGTCCTATCTCCACACACCAACATCAAGTTCAGTGCATTGCATATTTCATGCACCAGCTCCTTAAATAGTTCCAAGCATTTAGATAGTACTCAATACCTACTTCCTAAACAACTAAAAAAATATTTATTTAAAAATGATATCCTCATTTTGAGTCTTTTAAGAGTTCTCCACACTGCTTTCCACAGTGGTTGTACGAGTTTACATTCCCACCAGCAGTGGATGATTGTTCATTCCCCTTTCCCCACAACTTCTCCAGCATTTGGTGTCTTTTGTTTTCTTGATCTTAGCAGATCTTATCAGAGTGATATGAAATCTTAGAGTGGTTTTAATTTGCATTTCCTTAATTATTAACGATCTTGAACACTTTTTTATGATGTTTCTTAATCGTCTTTACTTCCTCACTGGTGAAGTTTCTTTTCAGCTCTTTACTCCATCTTTTGAGTGAGTCATTTGTTTTCTTCTTTGTTCTTTGCATAGTTTACATATTCTGGATGTTAATACTCTGTCAGATGTATCACTGGTGAAGGTTTCCTCCCACTCTGTGGGTTTTCTCTTAATTTCCTTGATTGTTTCTGTCACTGTACAGAAGCTTCTTAGTTTGACGGGGTCCACTTGTCAGCTGTTGACTTTATTTCCTGTGCAGCTGCTGTTTGATTTAGAAAGACTTTTCCTACTCCTATGTCTTGTATATTGCTACCAACTTTTTCTTCCATCACCTTCAGAGTTTTGGGTTTCATGTTCAGGTCTTTGTTCCACTGGGAGTTGATTTTTATACAGGGTGAGAGGTAGAGGTTTAATTTTGTTCTTCTACATATGGTGATCCAGTTTTACTAGCACCATTTGCTGAAGATGCTATCTTTACTCCAATGAGCTTTTTGGCCTCTTTATCGAATATGATGTGGCTGAAACTATATGAGCTCAAGTTTGGATCTTAAATTTTGTTCCATTGATTAACAGGTCTATTTTTATGCCAGTACCAGGTTGTCTTTATGACTACAGCCCTGTAATATAGCTTGAAATCTGGCAAGGTGATCCTCTCTGTAGTGCATTTTTTGCTCAGGGTTACTTTAGCTATTCAGGGTCTTTTGTTTTTCCATATGAATTTAAAGATTTTTTTCCCAAGTCTGTGAAGAAACTCACGGGGATTTTAATTGGGATTGCATACCACTCCCGCATATATACCCACAAGACTCATCCTACTACAAAGATACATGCACATCTATGTTTATTGCACCTCTCTTGACAATAGCAAAGAGGTGGAACCAAGCCAAATGTCCCTCAACTGATGACTGGATAACAAAAATGTGGTACATCTACACAATGGAGTTCTATGCAGCAGTAAAGAAAGATGACATCATGAATTTTTTAGGCAAATGGATGGAACTAGAAGCCATCATGCTAAGTAAAGTAACACAGCCCCCAAAAGCAAACAGGGAATGGTTTCCCTTTTGTGGATGCTAGTACCAAATCCCCCAATTGAAAGGCAAACTGAGCAACATTATTGTTATATTTCTTGTTATATTTCTTTCTAGCTGAAAGCAACTGTGATGTTACAAGGTGAATCTCTTTTCTTTTTTTTCAAAACAGGGTCTCCCTGTAGCCCCAACTGTCCTGGAACTCACTCTGTAGACCAGGCTGGCCTTGAACTCACAAAGATCTGCCTGCCTCTGCCTCCCAAATCTCTTCTTTTTAAGATGGTTCTTAGCTGCCATGTCGGTGCTGGGAATTGAACCCGGGTCCTCTGCAAGAGCAGTCGGTGCTCCCAACCACTGAGCCATCTCTTCAGCCCATAAGGTGAATCTCTTAATGAGCCCTAGAGTAAACTTACTACATACTTTCAGACATGGTAATTAATATGGGTGAAAAGTATATAACCATATTTTAGAGTAATATAAAATTAAAGGGAAAAATGTGAACTCCTAAACATATATCAGAGTTAACATGCAGTTTATTCATGGAGGACATAATTCTGGTTCATATATGATGTTTATATAGGCATATTTTGGAGCAATACAATTGGGAGGGAACCACAACATAAGGACTGGGTCAAAGAATGGACTGATATGGTTAAATTCTGCCCAAAACAGTAAACCTTTGCAGAGAAAAACTTTAAAAAGACTGAGAGTACCCTTGGAAGACTTGGAATGAACTTGCCACCTGACCCAGCCATACCACTCCTGGGCATGTACCCTCAAGACTCACCCCACCACAGAGATACATGCATGGCCATGTTTATTTCAGCTCTCTTCACAGTAGCAAGGAGCTGGAACTAACCCAAATGCCCCTCAACTGATGAGTGGATAGAGAAAATGTGGTACATCTACACAATGTAGCTCTATGCAGCAGTAAAGAAAGATGACATCATGAGCTTTGCAGGAAAATGGCTGGAGCTAGAGGACATCATACTGAGTGAAGTAACACAGTCCCAGAAAAACAGACGTTGAATGGTATCCCTTATCTGTGGATGCTAGTGCCAATTACCTAGTTATAAGTATTTCTTGTGCATGGCACCTTGAGCTTTTTTCCAAAGCAGTTGGGAGTGATGCTTATTGGACACAACAACAACAACAACAACAGAAAGGACTGCATCAAAGAACTGACTGAAACAGTGAACTTCTGCTCAAAACGGTCAACTTCCACATGGAGAGTATTGAAAAAGACTGAGAAAGAGAAGAAAAGCATGTTTGGCAGGATACATGAGCTCTAATGGGGTGGGGGGAAATGGGTCTAGATTTGATAAATATAATAAATATATATTTAATATATATATATATATATATATATATAAATTTTTAAAAAAAGACAGAGTAAGATGCAGGACATGTATGGCAGAATGCATGATCTGAGGTGGGGTGGGGGAAGGAAAAGGGGAATATGTCTAAATTGAACTGAAAAATGATGTCTGAGATACACAAAACATCAATGAAAGTATTATATTAAAAAAAATGTGAGGATACCATAATTCACTCGGGCAGGTACATCTGGAGGTGGTCTGTCTCAGGGGCAGCTGGAAGAGGGCCTTGACTCTGAGCCCTCTTTCGGGGGTCCCCATCTTGGAGGGACCACGCTTTGCCTTTGCAGAGTGAACAGAGGGTTGTGTTTGAGTCTACTCTGGTCCCAGCGAGCAGCCTTGTGTGTGGGCAGGCTCCTGAGGCACAGGCAGGATGCCATAATTCACTTGGGCAGGTACTGGTGGGCTAGGTCAGGCATGCATCCCCCCACCCCACCCACGCCAATGGGAATTGGTGAGAATCCAAGTAGATTTCCTTTTGGAGAACCTTCAGAACAGAAAGAGAAGACTGACTTAGGCTTTGAATATCCAATATATAAACAAAATTGAAAACCTGAAACCCTAGATAAGTCAATACTCCATTAAAAAAGGAGGAGGAAAGGAAAAAAAAAAAAAAGCATCAGAAGGAGGCAAGCAAAACACATCCGCTAACATAGTGAAAAAGTCATTTGTTGTTTGAACCACAAAAGGGAAACCCACATGCCAGGGACACATGAAGGGACAACATGGGAAAGGCACAGGGATAATACCACACCAGGCTCTAACAAACCTGGAGGAGTAGTTACAATGGGATTCCCCTTGGAGGAGACCCGAGGGAACAGAGCTTAGAGGAATAATTCCAGACCTATGCAGAGAAATTAAAGAAATAAAGAAATCAGAGAACTAAAGAGAGAGAATGAAAAACTCAAAAAGGACCTAGAGGGATACAATGACAAACGTTGGAAATAACTAAAGGAACAGATGACAAACTCCAGAAAGAAAACAAGAGGGAGAAAAAAAAATAAACAAGAATCAGAGAACTAAAGAGAGAGAATGAAAAACTCAAAAGGACCTAGAGGGATACAATGACAAACATTGGAAAGAACTAAAGGAACAGAATGACAAACTCCAGAAAGAACTAGAGGGAGAAAAAACCAAACTCCGAAAAAGAATTAGAAACACACATGAAAAAGGAAGCCAACCAACAAAGTAAGGAGCACAAGAAGAGATTAAGAAGCACCAAGAAGAGACTGACAAGCTCAAAAAAGGAAATGGAATACTAAAGAAAACACAGGATGAAACAAAAAAGGAAGTAGAACACTCGTTCAATCAAGAAGAAGGAAAGAAAAACTCAGAGTAGAATGGAGGAAGCAGAACAAAGAATATCCAGATCTAGAAGATAACACAAGAGCAACTAAAAAGCTCAAATAAAGATTATAAAAATTTAAAAATACACAAAAGTGAACAACCCAGGAAATATGGGGACACTATGAAAAGATCAAACCTCTGCATCCTGGAATAGACGGAAGAAGAATCTCAAGAAATAAGTATTGATCAGATCCTCATTCAGAATAATAGGATGAAAATTTCCCCAGACTAACAATAGCAAAACCCATACAAATACAAGAAGCACAAGGCCCCCAATTATAGGACAAGATCAGAAAAGAAACCACCCCACCCCATATCATAGTTAAAATGCTAGATGCCCAAATACAAAGACAAAAATTCGAGGGCTACAAAAGAAAAACAAATCACTTACAAAGGGAAACCCATCAGAGATTACAACTGACTTTTCGTCTCAAACCATGAAAGCAAGAAGAACATGGAGCAAGCATTCCCAGTTCTAAGGGACTATGGATGCTAACCCAGAATACTTACCGCAAAATGTCGGACAATAGGTTGAAGGAGATGAGAAAAATTCGTTCCATGACATAAACAAGATGCATGCGATATACATGTCCTGGAAAACCAACCTTCATAAATACTTGAAGCCAAATTCAAGGGCAGAGAGAGGGAACAACAAGCCTCAAACACTTAGGAAAAAGAAATGGAATAAAAAACATAACCATAGGAACAAAATACAGAGGCTAGAACTCCAAATAGGATAATAAAGTTGAAAGGAAGCAAATCAACATCTTTCAATTATTAACCTTAAATATTAATGGGCTATAAACTCCCCAATCAAAAGGCATAGACTGGGAGAATGGATTAGGAAACAAAACCCCTCTATATGCTGGTACCAGAGAACCCATCTCAGTTTAACGGATAGGCACCAACTTAGGGACGGGATGGAAGAAACATGTTCCAAGCAAATGTACCAAAAAAAAAAAAAAGAAAGCTAAAAAAAAAAAATCAGAAAAATGATTTAAAAAAAAAATTCAAAAGAGAAAAGAGGGCCATTCACATCTTTATTAAATGAACAATTGATGATGAAGATCTCAAATTATGAATATATACGCACTAAACACCAGTGCACCAAACTTATAAAGACACTTCTCAGGTCTCAAGGCACACATTAACCCCAGCACACTACCTGTAGGGCGACTTCAATACCCCATTCGTCCCTTAGCCAGTCAACACGGACAAAGGTATAAACAGCGAGGACTCTGAACTTACATTTGCTACACTCACCCACCTTGCCCCCCCGACCATCTCTTCCCATCTTTCCCCCCCCCCCGGCATTCCACTTTCTACTCAGCCCTCCTGGACCCTTCTCCAAAATAGACCATATATTGGGACACAGAAAAAAAAACTCAACAAATATAAAAAGATTGAAATAATCTCATGAATTCTCTCAGACCACAGTGCAATAAAATTCAATATCAACGCCAGGATAAACCCTACAAACTACAAAAACACATGGAGACTAAACAACACTCTCCTGAATAATGAATGGGTCAAGGAAGAAATAAAGAAAGAAATAAAAACATTCCTGGAACTGAATGACAATGATAAAACAGCACAGCAAAATCTATGGGACACTTTAAAAGCAGTCCTAAGAGGGAAGTTTATAGCTCTAAGTGCCTACATTAAAAAAACAGAAAGAGCACAAGTAAATGATCTAACACTGCAGATAAAAATACTTGAGAAACAACAACAAATGAACCCTAAATGGAGCAGACAAGAAGAAATAACAAAAATCAGAGCAGAGATCAATGAAAGAGAAACAAAGAAAACTATACAAAAAAATCAACGTGTCCAAAAGTTGGTTCTTTGAGAGAATAAGCAAGATAGACAGACCTCTAGCCCAGTTAACCAAAAGAAAGAGGGAACACTTCCAAATCAATAGAATCTGTGATGAAAGGGGAAATATCACAACAGACAATGAAAAGATCCAGACAATCATATGGGAATACTTCAAAAACCTATACTCTACTAAGTTTGAAAACCTAGAAGAAATGGATGAATATCTGAAATCCTGGGAATCACCAAAGCCCAACCAAGAGGAGATCAATAGCCTAAATAAACCAATAATACAGGAAGAAATTGAAGATGTAATAAGTAGCCTCCCAACCAAAAAATGCCCAGGCCCAGATGGTTTCACAGCAGAATTCTATAAAATATTTCAAAAGGACTTACAACCATTACAACTCAAATTGTTTAGAAGGATACAAATGGAGGGAGTCCTCCCAGATTCCTTCTATGAAGCCAACATCACGCTATTACCAAAACCAGGTAAAGATACAAACAAAAAGGAGAACTATAGACCCATCTCCCTAATGAACACAGATGCCAAAATTCTAAACAGGATACTGGCAAATCGCATACAGACCCACATCAAGAAAATGATCCACCATGACCAAGTTGGATTCATACCAGAGATGCAGGGATGGTTCAACATATGAAAATCAATAAATATCATCAAACATATAAATGGACTGAAGGACAAAAACAACACCATCATCTCAAGAGCTAAAATATTAATTCTAAAAAAGACTGTGGAATTATGTTTAACTCCAATAACAACCAATTGAAATATTAAAAACTCAATAGATTTATTGTTCTACAAGTGGTGATCCAGTTTTTTCAGCACCATTTGGTGAATATATTGTCTTTCCTCCATTGAAATTTATTGGCCTCTTTATCAACTATGAGGTGGCTGAAATTGCATGTGCCCAAGTTTGGATCTTCAATTTTGTTCCAGTTTTTTGCTCCAGTACCATGTTGTTTTTATGACTATAGCCCTGTAAATATAATTTGAATTCTGCTACAGTAATACCCCCTGCATTGGTCTTTTGCTCAGAATGGCTTTTGCTATCTGGGTTTTTGTTTTGTTTTGTTTTTCCATATGAATTTTAGGATTTTTTTTCTAAATCTGTGATGAAAGTCATGGGGATTTAGATTGAGTTTGCATTGAATGTATATATTAGTTTGGGTAAACTCCTACCTTTCACCGTGTACAAAAATCAACTCCAAATGGATCAAAGACTTCAATGTGAAACCTGAAACTCTGAAAATGATAGAAGAAAACATTGGAAGTAACCTATAGTATATAGGGGTAGGAAAAGACTTTCTAAATCAGACAGCAGTTGCACAGGAAATAAGGTTAATGATAGACAAATGGGACCAATTAAATTAAAAAGCTTCTGTACAGCAAAAGAAAAAATCAAAGAAGTGAAGACCCACAGAGTTGGAAAAAAATCACTGATGAGAAAAAAGCTTCTGTACAGCAAAAGAAAAAATCAAAGAAGTGAAGACCCACAGAGTTGGAAAAAATCACTGATGAGAAATCTGACAGATTTAACATCCAGAGGTATATAAACTACTCAAAAAACAAAGGATCAAGAAAACAAATGACCAAACCAAAAGATGGAACAATGAGCTGAACAGATAATTCACAGAAGTAAAGATGGATGAGAAACATCTTACAAAGTGTTCAATATCAGGGCTGGAGAGATGGCCTAGCGGTTAAGAGCACCGACTGCTCTTACAGAGGACCCGGGTTCGATCCCCAGCACCCACATGGCGGCCGAGAACCGTCTGAAACTCCAATTCCAGGAGAACTCCAGCTCCAGGGGAATCCGAGACCATCTTCTGACCTCCGCGGCATTGCACGTCACGGGTGCACAGACTTGCATGCAGGCAGTACATTCATACACATACAGAAATAAATAAAAAAATTAATTAAAAAAATAGTAAAAAAACAAAGTGTTCAATATCACCAGTAATTAAGGAAATGCAACTTATAACCACTTTAAGATTTCATCTTACCTTGGCAAGACTGGCTATGATCAAGAAAACAAGTGATACCAAATGCTGGAGAAGCTGTGGGGAAAGGGGAACACTCATTCACTGTTGATAGGAATGCAGATTCATGCAACCCCTATGGAAAGTAGTGTGGAGAACTCTCAAAAGACTCAAAATGATACAACCCAGGTAGTACAACAATGGTAGTCTATATTCTGACCAGGCTGACATCCCCTTAGCTGTTTAGTCCACAAACTGGGTATCTCAGTAGTCCCCATCTGGCACTGGAGGCTTGGAGGATTCTTGGAGAGACATGAATCCTCAGTACATATTGGAAGGTTAAAAAGCTGTGTCTCATGTCTTTGAGGAGTGTCAAAGGTGGTGGCAGCCACAGAGTAGATGCACTTGCCAGTAAGAATTGAAGACAGGCCAAGCAACAATACTCTCTCCTTTTTCTTTTTGTCTTTTTACTAAGATCTCAAGTTCTATGTCTGCAGTACAGTTTCTCTAGTCTTATTTATATCTGGTTGTACTTTCCTTTTGGATGCTTAAGGCCACATAGTTAGCCCAGATTAACCAAGGTTTTTGTTTTCTCAAGGTCAGTTGAGGATCTGGTCCTCAGGGGTCTCTGGGGTTTTTTTTTTGGGGGGGGAGGGTGGGAGTCCCTTGCTTCTTTCAGCTTTTCATTTACCAGGTTCCATCCACTCAAGGACAAACAGTCAAGGTCTTGCTAGACAGGGCTTTCCTTTTCAGAAGCATGAGGCAGACTTTCCTCTTTATAGACTCGGACACTTCTGAATTCCCATTAGTGGCTCTCCAAGGCCTCCTTGAACAGGAAGACTTGTGACTGACATTTGAGGACATTTCAAGAAGATGCCCCCATGACCAGTGCAGGGGCATCAAGACAGGAGGCATGCCTTTACTGGACTTCATTTGGGGTACAATGGGAGGGAAAGACCCCAATGTGGAGCAAAATGGCAGGATTGATGGTTGTTTGGGGTGCCAAGGAAGAACATCTTGATGCACTTCCTTAAGCGAAAACATGAACATCTTTTTAGGATTCCATTCCAAGTGACTATTATATATATACTATATATATATATACTATATAGTATATATATATATTAGCAATACAAGTTGGAGAAGAAAACAATAACAACTTGAAAAAAATAAACAAACTCTGGAAAGCTTGGAAAAGATGCAGGACATGTACTGCAGAATGCAGGGACTCCGGGTCGGATGTGGGGCGAGTATTGAAAATGGAGGCCAACTCTAGATTTGTATGAGACAATTGCATGATCATGACCCATGCGAAAAACAGTTTAATAACAAATTCTTTTTTTTTAATGCCAGGGCATGGTGCGCGCACGCCTAGAGGCAGGCAGATCTTTTGTGAGCTTCAAGTGCCAGCCTTGTCTACAGAGCTACAGTTCAGGACAGCCGGTGCTACAGGGAAACCCTGTCTCAAAAAGACAAAAAAAAAAAAAAAAAAAAAAAAAGACTCAAAATGAACCTATCACTTGACACAGCCGTACAACTCCTAGGTATATACCAAAAAGAGTCATCCTATTGCAGAGACACGTGAACTACCATGTTTATTCCAGATCTTTTCACAGTAGAGAAAAGCTAGAAGCAACCCAGGTGTCCCTCAACTGATGAGTGGATAATGAAAATGTGGTACATCAACAAAATGGAGTTCTATGTAGCGATAAAGACAACATCGGGGCTGGAGAGATGGTTCAGTGGTTAAGAGCACCAACTGCTCTTGCAGAGGACCCGGGGTCGATTCCCAGCACTCACATGGTGGCTAAGAACCATCTTTAACTCTAGTTCCATGGGAATCTGACGCCCTCTTCTGACCTCCGAGGCATTGCACAACACTGTTGCACTAACCTACATGCAGACAGTACACTCATACACATAAAAAATAATAAATAAATAATTTTTTAAAAGGAAAGACAACATCATGAAATTTGCAGGTAAATGGATGGAACTTGAAGCTGTTATGCTAAGTGAAATAACACAGACACAAAGAAACAAACAACACGTGGTGTCTTTCATTTGTGGATCCTTGTATTAAACCCTTATATATAAGTCAAGCTGGGTAATTTCTTAGTACAAACAATTCCACAGCCTCTGATGCTACTAAGGACATTGCTTGAAGTTCATGTCTCTAAAAACTAAGATTTATGAGAAAGAATAAATCTTTTCTTAAAACTACATTTTTAAAAGACAGGTGACAAACTGCCTTAACTTTATTTTTTTGCTTTTGCTCTGAAGGTAACCTATGAACATTGTTGTTTATTGTTTTGTTTGTTATTTGTGTTAATTATAAGCCACAACCTTCTTTTCATCCAGAATAAAAACAACCAAAAATATATACTCTGTTTTGAAATTTTAAAAAAATTAAGAATACCTCAATAGATTAAAATGTAAAATATGTCAGTTGAGGGGCATTTGGGTTGGTTCCAGCTCTTCGCTATTGTAAAAAGAGCTGCAATAAACATGGATGTGCATGTATCTTTGAGGAAGGATGAGTCTTGTGAGTATATACCCAGAAGTGGTATGACTGGGTCAGGTGGTAGGCTCATTTTGCAGAAGGGAAAAGGTAATATATCTAAACTGAACTGAGAAATGATGTCTGAAATACACAAAACATCAATAAAAGCATTATAAAAATGTAAAATATGAGTAAATTTACATTAAATAAATCATGAGATATGCCACAAAAGATTAGAGCACTATTTTATAAATAGCAAACAAATTTGGGGGAATTATAATATTTCCCTAAAGACATGTCTTGTAAAATAAGCTCCCAAGTTTCTTGCCTACATTTTTACCCTCAGGTGAGGGGGAGATTCTTCTTAGGATTATTAGATTAGATTAGGTAGATATGACCAAATGTCTTCTCTAGGTCAAATGTCTTTCTCTAGATCAGCTCATGTCAAACTTTACTCACAACATAGACACCAGGAGTTTCAATGTGGGATCTGATTCACCAGGTGTTAGGTGAGGCCTGAGATTCTGCATTCTGGGAGACTATGATGCAGTTGTTGGTCTGAGAACAAGGTTCTCACAAATTTCTATCAATTGTTCACTGTCTCCTTAAAGTCAAATTTCACAATAGCCTAAACACAGCAGTACTTTTGAAATGGAGGAATTAGGTTGACTTCAATGTGGTAGGGAGACGAGCCTTTGTTTGAAAGTACAAAGCACACAGAATGAAGCAAAGATGAAAGGATAGTTATATTTTTTCAGTTAAATCATTTGTCTAGCATAAAATAACCATCAGATTTTCCAGAAGGAACAACAAAACAACAGTTCAGGTTTAGACTTAATTCTCTGACATACCCAGGAGTGGTATGGCTGGGTCAGTTCGCAAGTCCATTCCAAGTCTTCCAAGTGTTCTCCACACTACTTTCCATAGTGGTTGTATGAGTTTACATTCCCATCAGCAGTGAATGAGTGTTCCCCTTTCCCCACAACCTCTCCAGAACCTGGTATCATTTGTTTTCTTGATCTTAGCCTGTCTTATTGGAGTAAGATTATATCTTAAAGTGGATTTAATTTGCATTTCCTTAATTATTAGCAGTGTTGAACACTTCTTAAGATGTTTCTTAGCCAACTCTATTTCCTCACTGTGAAGTCTCTGTTCAGCTCTTTGCTCAGTGTATTGAGTGGGTCATTTGTTTTCTTTCTTCTTTGTTTTATGAGTAGTTTATATATCCTGGAAATCTGCAGTGAAGGTTTCCACCCACTCTGTGGGTTTTCTCTTCACTTCCTTGATTGTTTCTTTTGATGTACAGAAGCTTTTGTGTTTAATGAGGTCCCATTTGTTAATTGTCAACCTTAATTCTTGCACAGCTGCTGTCTGATTTAGGAAGTCTTTTCCTACACCTATGTCTTGTAGTCTGCTGCCAACTTTTTCTTCTATTGCCTTCAGAGTTTGGGGTTTCATGTTGAGGTCTTTAATCCATCTGGAGTTGACTTTTGTACAGAGCAAGAGGTAGGGGTTTAATTTCATTCTTCTACAAGTGGTTATCCAGTTTTGCCAACACCACTTGCTGAAGATGCTGTCTTTCCTCCATTGTGTCTTCTTGGCCCCCTTGTCAAATCTGAGATGGCAGAAATTGTATGTGCTCAAGTTTGGATCTTCAGTTTTGTTCCATTGGTCAACAGGTCTGTTTTTGTGTCAGAACCAAGCTATTTTTGTGACTATAGCCCTGTAGTATAGTTTGAAGTCTGGTATAGAGATTCCCCCCTGTGTTGCTCTTTTCACTCAGGGTTGTTTTGGCTATTCAGGGTCTTCTGTTTTTCCAAATGAAATTAAGGACTGTTTCCTCCAAGCCTGTGAAGAAACTCTTGGGGATTTTAATTGGAATTGCATTAAATCCATACAAGAGTTTGGGTAGAATGGGCGTTTTTACTATATTAATTTTCCCAATCAATGAGCATGGGAGGTTTTTCCATCTTCTGATGTCTTCTTCAATTTCATTCTTCAGGGGTTTAAATTTTTTGTTGTAGAGATCTTTGATGTCTTTGATTAGGTTTGTTCCTAGGTATTTTATTGTTTTTGAGGCTATTGTGAGTGGAAGGTCTTGAATTCCTTCTTCAGTTGCATGTTGTTGGTAGATTTTTCTAGGTTAATTTTGTATCCTGCCACTTTGCTGAAGCTCTTAATAGTTTCTAGGTGATTTCTGGTGGAGTTTTTAGCATCCCTTAAGTAAACAATCATATCATCAGCAAAAAAGAATAGCTTGACTTTGTTTTTTCCAGTTAGTACTCCTTTAATTTCCTTTTCTTGCCTTATTGCCCTAGCAAGTGTTTCAAGCACTATATTGAAAAGGAGTGGTGACAGGGGGAAGCCTTGCCAAGTTCCTAACTTTAAAGGGAATGCTTCTGTCATTTCCCCATTTAGGATGATATTGGCTGTGGGTTTCCTGTATATGGCTTTGATTACATTGAAGAATGATCCCTCCAATCTAATTCCCTCTAGGACTTTAAACATGAAGGGATGCTGGATTTTGCCAAAGGCTTTCTCCACGTCAATTGAGATGATGGCGTGGTTTTTGTCTTTCAGTCCATTTATATGCTTGATGATATTTATTGATTTTTGTATGTTGAACCATCCCTGCATCTCTGGTATGAATCCAACTTGGTAATGATGGATGATCTTCTGATGTGGGTCTGTATGCGATTTGCCAGTATCCTGCTTAGAATTTTGGCATCTGTGTTCATTAATGAAATGTGTCTGTAGTTCTCCTTTTTGGTTCTGTCTTTGCCTGGTTTTGGTATTAGAGTGACACTGGCTTCATAGAAGGAATTTGGGAGAATTTCCTCTGTTTGTATCCTTCTAAACAATTTGAGTAATAATTGTTGTAAGTCTTTTTGAAATGTTTTATAGTATTCTGCCCTGAAACTGTCTGGGCCTGGGCTTTTTTTACTTGGGAGGTTTCTTATTACACCTTCAATTTCTTCATATATTATGGGTCTGTTTAAGCTGTCAATCTCTTCTTGGTTGAGCTTTGGTGATTCCCAGGATTTCAGATATTCATCCATTTCTTCTAGGTTCTCAAACTTAGCAGAGTAAAGGTTTTTGAAGTATTCCCGTATGATTTTCTGGATCTTTTCATTGTCTGTTGTGATATTTCCTCTTTCATCACAGATTGTATTGATTTGGAGTTGTTCTTTCTTTTGGTTAACTGGGCTAGAGGTCTGTCTATCTTGTGTATCCTTTCAAAGAACCAACTTTTGGATTCATTGAGATTTTTGTATTGTTTTCTTTCTATTTAATTGATTTTTGCTCTGATTTTTGTTATTTCTTCCTGTCTGTTGGGTTTAGGGTTCATCTGTTGCTGTCTCTCAAGTGCTTTTAGCTGTAGTGTTAGATCATTCACTTGTGCTCTTTCTGTTTTTCTAATGTAGGCACCCAGGGCTATAAACCTCCCTCTTAGGACTGCTTTTAATGTATCCCATAGGTTTTGTTGTGTTGTATTATCATTGTCATTCAGTTCCAGGAATGTTTTTATTTCTTTCTTTATCTCTTCTTTGACCAATTCATTATTCAGGAGTGTGTTGTTTAGTCTCCATGTGTTCTTATAGATAGTAGGGCTTATTCTGGTGTTGATAGCGAGCTTTGTTGCATTTTGGTCTGATAGAATGCATGAAATTATCCAGTATTTTTGTATTTGTGGAGGTTTCTTCTGTGTCCCAGTATTTGGTCGATTCTGGAGAGTGTTCCATGGGGTGCTGAGTAGAAAGTGTATTCTCTGGTGTTTGGGTGGAATATTCAATAGATGTCAGTGAGGTCCATTTGGTGTATCATATCATTCAGTTCAGATGTTTCTCTGTTTATTCTTTGTCTTGTTGACTTGTCCAAAGGGCTCAGTGGGATAGTTAAGTCCCCTACTATGAGTGTACTAGGGTTCATCTGTGCCTTGTGGTTCTGGAGAATTGACTTTATAAAGTTTGGTGTACTAGAGTTTGGTGCATATATATTCATAATTGTGAAATCTTCATGGTGAATTGTTCCTTTGATAAGAATGTAATGGCCTTCTTTGTCTCTTCTGATTTCTTTTACTTTCAAGTCTATTTTGTCTGATATTAAAATAGCAACACCTGCTTTCTTTTTGGTGCCATTTGCTTGGAATATTTTTTTTCCATCCTTTCACTTTAAGGTAAAATATGTTTCTTGTAGACAGCATATAGATGGGTTCTGTTTCTTAATCCAATCTCCCAGTCTTTGTCTTTTGCTTGGGGAGTTTAGTCCATTAATATTTAAGGGTATAACTGATAGATGTGTGTTGCTTCCTTTCACCTTATTATCCATTTGCGGTTTTGGTCTAGGTTTTCACTTCTGCAATTATGCTTTTATTAATTTCTCTTTCTAGGTGCCTAGGGATAGTTGCTCCTTTCTTCTGTCCTTTGAATTGCTTCAAATATTCTCTGAAGGGTTGGTTTTCTGGACATGTATTCTTTCATCTTGTTTATGTCATGGAAGATTTTTCTCTCTTCTTCAACTATAATCGACAGTTTTGCTGGTTATAATAACCTGGGTTGGTATCCATAGTCCTTTAACACTGGGAATGCTTTGCTCCACATTCTTCTTGCTTTCATAGTTTGCACTAAGAAGTCAGCTATAATTCTAATAGGGTTTCCCTTACAGGTCACTTGTTTTTCTCTTGTGGCTTTCAGAATTTTGTCTTTCTTTTGGGAGTCTAGCCTTTTAACTATGATATGGTGTAGAGAGTTTCTTTCCTGATCTTGTCTGGAGTTCTATGTACTTCTTGTATTTGTATTGCTTTGTCTTTTTTTTAGTTTGGGGAAATTTTCATCTATTATTCTGTTGAAGATCTGATCAATACCATTCTCTTGGGATTCTTCTACTTCCTCTATTCCTATGATGAGGAGCTTTGGTCTTTTCATAGTGTCCCACAGTTCCTGGTTGTCCCACTTTTGCATATTTTTCAATTATTCATAATCTTTACTTGAGGTTTTTAGGTGTTCTGTTTTATCTTCCAGGTCTGATATTCTTTGTTCTGTTTCCTCCATTCTGCTTCTGAGGCTTTTTCCATTCCTTTCCTCTTGATTGGATGAGCGTTTGATTTCCTTTTTCATTTCATCTTTTGATTTCTTTAGTATTTCCACTTCTTTTTGGAGCTTCTCAATCTCTTCCTGTAACTCTTTGCTTAGCTTGTTGGTTTCCTTGTCTTTTTCATTATGGGATCTTTTCAGCATTTCAGGATAAACTTCCTTCCGGAGTTTGTCATTCTTCTAGGTCCTTCTTGAGTTTTTCATTTTCTCTCTTAAGTTTTCTGACTTGTTCTTTATAGTTTTTTTTATTTCTTTGAGTATGTCCACAATTGTACTTCTAATATCTGTGTTCTGGGCCATCCCAGGGGGATCCCACTATAGGAGTTTTCCACAGGGTTGGTAGAGCTTGGTGTGGAATTATCCTTCACCTTTCCCATATTGTCTCTTCTTCGTGTCCCTGGCATCGGTGTTTCTCTTTGCCTGTATTCCGTTGTGAATCTCAAGTACCTCTTCACTGTGTTGAAGACTTGCTTTGCCAGCCTCCTTCAGATCCCTTTGTTGTTTGTTTGATTGATTTGTTTTTCTTCTTTTCTCTTTGCTTATGGAGGGTTGACTTGTCTAAGTTTTAGGCTTTCTATTGGAAGTCTAATTCACTCTTCCCTTCTGTTCTGAAGTTTCTCCAAATAATCCACTTGGACACTCTTTCAGAGATCCCAGTTGTTGGGGTGGGGGTGGGGAATTCCTGTTTGTGCTTCAGGTGGTCTTGGGAAATCCCTGATCTCCAGGCTCACAGTGGCAACAGGGCCACCTTTTATACCAGCTAGGAGGACAGCTCCACCTCCACAGCCACACAAGCCAATCAAGCCAAAGACGATTGAATCAAACCAAACAATCCGCCTGGCTGAAGCAACCGGCTTCTATCTGTGCTTCAGGTGGTCTTGGGAAATCCCTGATCTGTGTTCATAATTTAATGAAAAGTATTGTTAATTGTGGTTCCATTGTCTGAACAAGTCTATATTTCAATTTGGGATGAATGATAAATTCATCCAATGATTTCTCAAATGTATAAGAAAAGAATTGAAAATGCATAAAAAAAATGCTAAAGGGTTTAGCATTTGGAGTTTAGGAAGACGGAGACACTCTGTAACCACTCCTCTGCCCCTGATGTCTCCACAGACATTAGATGGTGTTTATTTTTTCAGACAAGTATTGGGAATCAATTAATGATTTTAGAAATGAGAAATTAAGAATTGTTTTCACTACAAGCAATTGTAAAAAGGAGATTGTTGGCTGCTGTCAATTAATCCATGATGAACTTTTTCCTCCTTCTTCCAAAGAATAGCATTTGTCCCCGAATTTTCACAGACAACAAGAGCATAGGCTCCTACTTGATAGGCTGTGCCCTCGCCGAATGTAAGCAGACTTCGAAGAGATTCAAAACGTTCCTTTTCTCCATTTCATCTCAGTGCAGCTGATTTTCCATACAGCCACACGATCTGGTCCTGCCACACATCTTCTGTGATTTGGCATCTAGTTTTGTTGAAAATATCGATCTATATATCCTATTTTTACTTACTTTTCCTCTCCATATTTTTAAGAGAATTTTGAGATTCTTAAAAGGTATAACTGCTGACATTGTTTTATTGATTTGATATTCCTTAAAATAATATAAATCAAGAAGTACCTATCTCACAAATTCTTATATTTATTCTTGGCCAAAATTAAGTATGTTCAGTTTGATGACTATGCAAAACTACTCCTTAAGTAACTTCAAAACATAAAAACTCCATGGTTCTTTTCTATTCGTTTGCTTTCTGGGCTCCCTTATCTTGTTTTCAAATCCTTTCATTAACTATCGAAAGTAAACAGAAAGTTCCTTGACATTAAACTTAGCAGTGATTTTTAGATAGCACACCAAAATCTCAGACAATACATGCAAAAACAAATAGGCAAGGCTACATACTAAAATGTTTCTAAACAACAAGCAGTCAACAAAATAAAAAGTATATACTTTTGAAGGAAATATTTGTAAATTATATGTGCTAAAAAGTCATAAGCATCCAAAACAGAGAAGTCAAACTCAATAGCAAAATCCTAAATGAGAATATGAAGTCACACAAAAGGTAAATGAAAAGATGGTCAACCTCATAACACATCAGGGAAATAAAAATCAAAACCATATTGAAATGTCATCTCACCCCTCTAAGTTTGGCTTCATAAAAAGATATAAGATAACAGGTGTTGAGATGTATATGAAGAACCAGGGGGGATTATATCTATTTTAATATTGCAGGACATAACTTATAATAATGACATTTGGAATATGAGAATAAATCAAGCATAAGAAAGTTTATAATTCAGGAAATAGGGAATTTAGGCAGAAAAAAAATCAGAGTAGATTACTTTGACAGTCATAAGGTAAAAATCCCAAGTTGATAAAGATACTGCCTATATAAAATTATAATAAGACAGAATATGAAAGAAAGGAATTGATAGATAATTGAATATGTGTGATCATATTTATAAGAATTTTCTAATTTACAGTATTTGGGGGAAGGTTTGAGGTATATAATTATAAAAGTTAACAAATCAGAACAGCAGAAAATTAAATCTAGGAGAAAAATATTTATATACTACACTTAAAAATTAATGGCAGGGAAGCTATAGAGATGTCACAATGTTTATGAGCACTGACTGATCTTGCAGAGGATCTGGATTCAGTTCTCAGTACCCACGTGGCAGCTAACAACTGTCCATAAATCCAGTTCCAGGAGATCTGATGCCCTCTTCTGGCCACTATGGGCATATCATCGCACAGATGTACTTACATACAGGCAGGCAAAATACACCTACACATAACATAAAAATAAATAATAATTTTTAACAATGATCACAGACTCAATATCAGAATGGATAAGCATTAAATATAAACTGTACTGTAACTAAAATGAGGAAGGGGTTAATGGAAATTGTGTATGCTTCAGTGGAGAGAAAATGTATAAAAGACTAAATTATATCCCATGATAGAAAATCAACAAAAGATCAGAAATCGGTGGGTAAGGCCTATAAAACACTAGAAAGGAGGCCAAGGTAAGGTAAAAGGAGTTGCTGAGGAAAGATGGAAGTAAGGCAATGGACACAGGAGTCATGACAGAAGGAATGAGACTCAGGGGAATGCTAAGAGGGGAATTGAGGTCAGAGTGGGGGAAATGAAGGAGAACGTATGAAAATTTCCTTCTTCATTTATTTTTATTGAGTATCTGTACATCTCACACAATGGTTCCTAATCAAACCCATTCCCCTCATGCCCCCAACACCCCATAAGCACTCATGCATTACATAATTTAAGCTAAGCCCTATCTGCTCAAGCTCTTGAACCCAGATATCCTTCCATGCAAATTCATTCACTGCAGCCTAGTCACCACATCTAGAAATCTTCCATAAGGTGTACTCTTCCTCACACAGCAGTAATTAGTGACCTGTAGTTCTCAGTCCAGGGATAGTCTCCCATCCATTTCTCTTGCTCCACTCTGAGACCTTGTCTGAGTTGGCATGTGTCCTGTGTCTGCTTCCCTACATTGGTGCACAAGCCCTGGTTCTTACAATCATTCTGCCCCTCTTCTGCAATGATCCCTGCTTAATAATAATAACATTCAATACTTTGTATACTAATTTAAAAAAATAATAAAAAAGATAAGAAAAGGAAGCTCAAACACAGTACTTTCTCAATGAAGTCCAATTATATGAATATTTCATTAGACTTGATTGGTTTCACCATTATTCCAAGCTGGACAACAGTGATGATATGAGAATATGAGGAAACACCTCAGCTTACGTACTGCCAGACTGTTTCATGTAGGGAAAGACAAGCAATAAACCAACAGAAATTCAATGTATCATTTAATGTGTGTTTTTATGTGTCTGTCAATTTAGCTTGAAAACTGTCCCCAGTTACTGATTTAAACACCAATAGTTTGCATTATGAAGATTTTTTTTCATGATATGCATATTATATATTTACTAGACTATACTATATATTAGTTAACTGACTACAGGATATTGCCCTGGATAATCTGTGTGGACCTGATCCATCTCCTAGAAGGACTGAGCAGAAATAATGCTTCCTTGAGAGAAAATTGCTCTTTCTACCTGAATATGGAAGCCTTAGCTCCTGTCTGAGAGTCCATCCCAGCTGCCTCTCACTTGGGTTTCTAACTTGTCTAGACAAGCTCCATAGGCATGTAATTATTGAAATTTATATCTCCTAGTAGCTCTGTTTCCCAAAGTAAACCACAACCAAGAACTATACAATGCCAGGCACAGATATAAAAGCAAAGCTGAATGGGAGTGATAAAGACTGTGAGTCAAGGAGTGTACTGTTATTTTATATTGGGTAGTCAGGAAAAGCTCACTGATAAGATACTGTGGTTGATTGATGGCTCCACGATATAACTCCTCATCCCTCCTTTATCCAGGCTCCTTACCATGTGACTTTGCAATTCCTCTCACTAAAAGGCAGGGCGTATTTTCCCATGCATCCAACCTGGACTGATTTTGTTGGGCCTTTTCCTTCTTTTTTTTTAAATCAATGTGATATTAAGAGATGAGCAGAAACTTGAGAGGGACCTGTCATAATATCATATTCCTACTGTTCCTTGGCCCAGAAAAAAAGGTACATTAGGGCTCAGAGAAGCTTGAAAAAGCTGTTAGTCCCAATGATCTTAGACGAAGATATAGAACTGCCAATAGGCAGATGACTCAGAGATGAGTCTGCTCACCCAAGATAAGCAAGAACTTAGTTTGGGGGAAAAAAAGAAAAAAAAATACTTAGCTTGTGGAAAAAACCTCCAGGAGTGAGCCGAAATCTGAGTAGGCAAGTACTTTCAGATAGGACGCTACTAATAGAGTACATAAATCTTTATTGTTGCAAGGACAGTCATATTCTGTAGTCACTTGATATTGAAGTAATATTGAAGCCATAGATGACTGATAGGAAATTTGAATAGGCTTGACGTACAAAAGAGGTCACGCTAAAAAAATAACATTCTAAGCATTAAAAAGGGTAAGAACAAGTGCTATAATGTGAGTGTGATTTGCATGCCTAGGGACAGGAACAAGAAGAGAGAAAAATATTTCAAAACAAGTCAATTATCAAACAATCAAAATATGCAAGGAAAGATAGGGCAGAGACTAGTGAGAAAGAAAACTGGTAGATGGGTTACGTTAAACATATTAGAATCAAGACCTGATTCTTAGCTTTAAACATGTCCCGTGGCTTTGTAATGGAAAATGAAACCATTGTGGTTTGAATGGAAATACCTCTCACAGGCTTGTGTGTTTGAATGATTAGTCCGAAGCTGACTGTGTCATTTGGGGAAGTTCTGGGCCCTTTAGAAGATGAGGCCTTGCTGGAGGAAGTGGACTGATCCAGAAAGATATTAAAACGTGCAAGCCAGAACATTTTGTGAATATTATTTGTTGAGAAAGGATTTGTGATAACTCCTTAGGATATATAGAACAGCAAATGCTTGTTAACTACCAAAGTTCAATGTCAGGTCCTTTTTGTGCTACTAGCATTACTAGGCGACCACAAGAAGATACTCTTTCCCTGAAATTTTCCATGGCTAAAAGGATGCTATCTCTTTTTACATTATTTTTGGTGTATGAATGTTGTGTTTCCATGTACATAAGTACATCCATGTATGCAAAGCCCTCAGAGACCAGAAGTGGGTGACAGAGACATGGGAACTGGCATTATAGACAATTATTAGCTGACATGTGGATGCTAGAAACCAAACCCAGGTGCTCTGCAAGAACAGCCAGTGCTCTTAAGTTCTGAGCCATCTCTCCAAACCAGGAGTGGTATCACTTTTGAAGACCTTACTAACATTCTTCAGCAGTTGGCTGTCATAAACATCCATGAAATATGGATCTCCATTTCCTTGTAATTTACCTATGAAGTTTATTTTACCTCACCTTTTTGCAAACCAACAGACAAAGAGCTAATGTGGCTGTAGAGAGGATCTCCTTTGGAGGAAATAGAAGCCAAGCCCTAATGTCACCTGTGAACAGTATTTCTTACCTCTCTCCATCCTTTTTTTTTCTTGGTAGTATGTCCATTTTATTTTATTTTATTTTATTTTATTTATATATATATATTTTTTAATCAAATCTAGACTCGTGTCACCCCCCATCTCCCCACCCCACCAGAGCTCATGGATTCTGCCAAACATGCTTTTCATCTCTTTCTCAGTCTTTCTCAATATTCTCCATGTGGAAGTTGACTGTTTTGAGCAGAAGTTCACTGTTTCAGTCAGTTCTTTGATGCAGTCCTTTCTGTTGTTGTTGCTGTTGTTTCCAATATGCATCACTCCCAACTGCTTTGAACAAAAGCTCAAGGGGCCATGCACAGGAAATACTTACAACTAGGTAACTGGCACTAGCATCCACAGATGAGGGATACCAATCATCATTTGTTTTTTGGGACTGTGTTACTTCACTCAGCATGATGTCCTCTAGCTCCAGCCATTTTCCTGTAAAGCTCATGATGTCGTCTTTCTTTACTGCTGCATAGAACTCCATTGTGTAGATGTACCACGTTTTCTCTATCCACTCATCAGTTGAGGGGCATTTGGGTTGGTTCCAGCTCCTTGCTATTGTGAAGAGAGCTGAAATAAACATGGCTGTGCAGGTATCTCTGTGGTTGGGTGAGTCTTGAGGGTACATGCCTAGGAGTGGTATGGCTGGGTCGGGTAGCAAGTTCATTCCAAGTATTCCAAGGGTTCTCCACACTGCTTTCTATAGTGGCTGCCTGAGTTTATATTCCCACCAGCAGTGGATGAGTGTTCCCCTTTCCCCACAACCCCTCCAGCACTTGGTATCATTTGTTTCCTTGATCCTAGCCAGTCTTATTGGAGTAAGATGATATCTTAAAATGGTTTTGATTTGCATTTCCTTAATGATTAGTGATGTTGAACAATTCTTAAGGTGTTTCTCAGCCATCTCTAATTCCTCACTTGTGAAGTCTCTTTTCAGCTCTATGCTCCATCTATTGAGTGGGTCACTTGTTTTCTTTCTTCTTTGTTTTTTGAGTAGTTTATATATTCTGGAAATCAGTGCTTTGTCAGATGTTTCTGCAGCGAAGGTTTCCTCCCACTCTGTGAGATCTCTCTTCACTTCCTTGGTTGTTTCTATTGATGTACAGAAGCTTTTGAGTTTAATGAGGTCCCATTTGTGAATTGTCTACCTTAATTCTTGCCCAGCTGCTGACTGATTTAGGAAGTCTTTTCCTATGCCTATGTCTTGTAGTCTGCTGCCAACTTTTTCTTCTATCACCTTCAGAGTTTGGGGTTTCATGTTGAGGTCTTTGATCCATTTGGAGTTGACTTTTGTACGGGGCAAGAGGTAGGGGTTTAATTTCATTCTTCTACAAGTGGTGATCCAGTTTTGTTAACAGTACTTGCTGAAGATGCTGTCTTTTCTCCATTGTGTCTTCTTGGACCTCTTGTCAAATATGAGATGGCTGAAATTGTATGTGCTCAGGTTTGGATCTTCAGTTTTGTCCCATTGGTCAACAGGTCTGTTTTTGTGCCAGTACCAGGCTGTTTTTATGACTATAGCCTTGTAGTATAATTTGAAGTGTGGTATAGAAATCCCCTTTGTGTAGCTCTTTTAGCTCAGGGTTGTATTCGGGGTCTTTGGTTTTTCCAAATGAATTTAAGGAATTTTTTTCCAAGCCTGTGAAGAAACTCTTGGGGATTTTCATTGGGATTGCATTAAATCTATACAAGAGTTTTGGTAGAATGAAAATTTTTTAATTTATTTCATTTATTTCTGTATGTGTATGAATGTACTGTCTGCATGCAAGTCTATGCACCCGTGTCATGCAATGCCGCGGAGGTCAGAAGAGTGTGTCGGATTCCCCTGGAACTGGAGTTCTCCTGGAGTTGGAGTTTCAGACGGTTCTCAGCTGCCATGTGGGTGCTGGGGATCAAACCCAGGTCCTCTGCAAGAGCGGTCGGCGCTCTTAACCACTAGGCCATCTCTCGAGCCCCTAGAATGGACATTTTTACAATGTTAATTTTCCCAAGCCATGAGCATGGGAGGTTTTTCCATCTTCTGATGTCTTCTTCAATTTCTTCCTTTAAAGGTTTAAAATTTTTGTTGTAGAGATCTTTGGTGTTTTTGGTTAGGTTTGTTCCTAGGTATTTTATTGTTTTTGAGGCTACTGTGAGTGGAAGGTCTCTTTGAATTCTTTCTCCACTTGCTTGTTCTTGGTGTAAAGAAAGGCCATTGATTTTTTAAGTTAATTTTGTATCCTGCCACTTTGCTGAAGCTGTTAATCATTTCAAGGAGTTTTATGGTGGAGTTTTTAGCATCCCTTAAGTAAACAATCATATCATCAGCAAATAGGGATAACTTGACTTCCTCTTTTCCAATTAGTACTCCTTTAATTTCCTTTTCTTACCTTATTGCTCTAGCAAGTGTTTCAAGCACTATATTGAAGAGCAGTGGTGACAAGGGGCAGCGTTGCTGAGTTCCTACCTTTAAAGGGAATGTTTCTGTCATTTCCCCATTTAGGATTATATTGTCTGTGGGTTTCCTGTATATGGCTTTGATTACATTGAGGAATGATCCCTCCAATCCAATTCCTTCTAGGACTTTAAGCATGAAGGGATGCTGGATTGTGCCAAAGGCATTTTCAGCATCAATTGAGATGATGGTGTGGTTTTTGTCTTTCATTCCATTTATGTGTTTGATGATGTTTATTGATTTTCACATGTTGAACCATCCCTGCATCTCTGGTATGAATCCAACTTGGTCTGATGGATGATCTTCTTGATGTGGGTCTGTATGCGATTTGCCAGTATCCTGTTTAGAATTTTGGCATCTGTGTTCATTAGGGAGATGGGTCTATAATTCTCCTTTTTAGTTGTATTTTGCCTGGTTTTGGTAATAGAGTGATGCTGGCTTCATAGAAGGAATTTGGGAGAATTCCCTCTGATTGTATCCTTCTAAACAGTTTCAGTAATAATGGTTGTAGGTCTTTTTGAAATGTTTTATAGAATTCTGCCGTGAAACCGTCTGGGCCTGGGCTTTTTTTAGTTGGGAGGCTTCTTACTACATCCTCTATTTCTTCATATGTTATGGGTCTGTTTAAGCTGCTGGTCTCTTCTTGGCCAAGCTTTGGTGATTCCCAGGATTTCAGATATTCATCCATTTCTTCTAGGTTTTCAAACTTGGTAGAATATAGGTTCTTGTAATATTCCCATATAATTTTCTTGATCTTTTCCTTGTCCGTTGTGATATTTCCCTTTTCATCACAGATTGTATTGATTTGGAGTTGTTCCTTCTTTCTTTTTGTTAACTGGGCTAGAGGTCTGTCTATCTTGTTTATTCTTTCAAAGAACCAACTTTTGGCTTCATTGATTTTTTGTATTGTTTTCTTTGTTTCTATTTCATTGATTTCTGCTCTGATTTTTGTTATTTCTTCCTGTCTGTTGCGTTTAGGGTTCATCTGTTGTTGCCTCTCAAGTGCTTTTAGCTGTAGTGTTAGATCATTCACTTGTGCTCTTTCTGTTTTTCTAATGTAGGCACCCAGGGCTATAAATTTCCCTCTTAGGACTGCTTTTAAGGTATCCCATAGGTTTTGTTGTGTTGTATTGTCATTGTCATTCAGTTCCAGGAATGTTTTTATTTCTTTCTTTATCTCTTCCTTGACCCATTCATTATTCAAGAGTGTGTTGTTTAGTCTCCATGTGTTCTTGTAGGCAGGAGGGCTTGTCCTGGTGTTGATGTTGAGCTTCATTGCACTGTGGTCTGACAGGATGCATGAAATTATTTCAATCTTTTTGTATTTGTAGAGGTTTCTTCTGTGTCCCAGGATGTGGTCGATTTTGGAGAATGTTCCGTGGGGTGCTGAGTAGAAAGTGTATTCTCTGGTATTAGGATGGAATGTTCGGTAGAGGTCTATGAGGTCCATTTGGTGTATCATATCGTTCAGTTCAGATGTCTCTCTGTTTATTTTTTGTCCTGTTGACCTATCCAAAGGACTCAGTGGGGTATTGAAATCTCCCACTATGAGTGTGCTGGGGTTAGTCTGTGACTTGTGGTCCTGGAGAATTGTCTTTATAAAGTTTGGTGCACCAGAATTTGGGGCATATATATTCATAATTGTGAAATCTTCTTGGTGGATTGTTCCTTTGATGAAAATGTAATGGCCTTCTTTGTCTCTTCTGATTTCTTTTACTTTGAAGTCTATTTTATCTGATATTAAAATAGCAACACCTGCTTTCTTTTTGGTACCATTTGCTTGGAATATTTTTTTCCATCCCTTCACTTTAAGGTGGTGCCTGTCCTTGAAGGTAAGATGTGTTTCTTGCAGACAGCATATCGATGGATTCTGTTTCCTAATCCAGTCTCCCAGTCTATGTCTTTTGATTGGGGAATTTAGTCCATTAATATTTAAGGTTATGACTGATAGGTTTTTGTTGCTTCCTTCTGCCTTATTATCTATTTGCAGTTTGGGTTTAGGTTTCTACTTCTGCAGTTATGCTTTTATTAATTTCTCTTTCTAGGTGCCTGGGGTTGGTTGCTCCTTTCTTCTGTATTCTCTGAAGGGTTGGTTTTCCGGACATGTATTCTTTCAACTTGTTTATGTCATGGATGGTTTTTCTCTCTCCTTCAAGTATAATTGACATTGGTGCTGGGTATAGTAACCTGGGTTGGCATCTATTGTCCTTTAACACTGAGAATGCTTTTCTCCAGGTTCTTCTTGCTTTCATAGTTTGGATTGAGAAGTCAGTTGTAATTCTGATAGGTTTCCCCTTAAGGGTCACTTGTTTTTCTCTTGTGGCTTTAAGGATTTTGTCTTTGTTTTGGGTGTCTAGCATTTTAACTATGATGTGGCATGGAGAATTTCTTTTCTGATCTTGTCTGTTTGGAGTTGTATGTGCTTCTTGTATTTGTATTGGTTTGTCTATTTTTAGTTTGGGGAAGTTTTCATCTATTATTCTATTGAAGATCTGATCAATATCATTCTCTTGGGATTCTTCTCCTTCCTCTATTCCTATGATGTGGAGGTTTGATCTTTTCATAGTGTCCCACAGTTCCCGGTTGTTCTACTTTTGTGTATTTTTATATTTTTCATAATCTTATCTTGAGGTTTTTAGTTGTTCTGTGTTATCTTCCAGGTCTGATATTCTTTGTTCTGCTTCCTCCATTCTGCTTTCGAGGCTTTTTCCATTCCTTTCCTCTTGATTGGATGAGTGTTTGATTTCCTTTTTCATTTCCTCTTCTGATCTCTTTAGTATTTCTACTTCTTTTTGGAGCTTCTCAATCTCTTTCTGTAGCTCTTTGCTTCGATGTTTGGTTTACTTATCTTTTTCAGCATGGGATCTTTTCAGTGTTTCTACTTCCTTCCGGAGTTTGTCATTCTCTTTCTCTAGGTCCTTCTTGAGTTCTTCATTCTCTTTTCTGAGTTCTTTGATTTGCTCTTTATAATCTTGTAGTTCTTTGAATATGTCCCCAATTGTGTTTCTGATATCTGTGTCCTGGGGCATCCCCAGAGAGATCCCACTGTAGGAATCTTCCACAGGCTTGGTAGAGCTTGTTTCGGGATTATCCTGCCCCTTTCCCGTGTTATTCCTTCTTCGTGTTCCTGGCATCTGGGCTTCTCCTTGCCTGTATTCCAATGTGAGTCCTACATGCCTCTTCACTGTGTTGAAGACTTGCTTGCCTCCTTCAGATGCCTTCATAATCCCAGTTTGGGGGGGCTTTTTAGCCCACGCCCCAGTATCTGCTCTTCAGCTGGTCTCAGGAGATCTCAGATCTCAAGACTCACACAACCCTAACTATAATAACAGCTGGGAGGATAACTCCACCCCCACAGCCACAAAAGCTAATTAAACCAAAGAAAACTGGATTAACGGATTAGCTAGGTTAAGTCAATCAACAATCAGCCTTGCTGAAACACCCAGTTCCTACCTGCCTTCCTGCCTTCTGCTGGTCTCAAGAGATCTCAGATCCTCTCCCATTCCTATCTACCCCCTCCACCCAACTCATCCTTTTCCCGGAGTCATGAAAAAGCAGTTTTTGGAGTTTCCATTTCTTTTATCCTACCTTAGGATCAGTTGGGAAGACTTGGCTAATGAACTGCAAATATGAAGTGAAGCAATGCCAAAGATCCTTAAATATCATGATGGATTTGTAATTTTAAAAAAGTCAATAAAATAATCTACCCAATATGTAAAGAAAAAGAAAAGAAAAAAGCAGTTCTTAAAATATAAAATGTTTGAAGATCTCAATTTTGCATATTTATTTTGAAAGATAATTTTCGCTACAAACCAATGATTTAAAATTTCTCAAAAATGTGCTTTCATCTCAATGAACCATTTCTAAGATAAAGAAATTATTATAGTTTTGTACAGGCAGTCCTCTGTGTTTCCAGGACTCAGGTAACTTTTTATTTTATTTTATTTTATTTTATTTTATTTTATTTTATTTTATTATTTTTAATTAGCCAAATTTATTTTTTATTTTTTTCAAAGCCAATGTTTTATTGAAGCTCTGTACATTTTATACAAAATTACAAATCAAGGGCTGGAGAGATGGCCTAACGGTTAAGAGCGCCAACCGCTCTTGCAGAGGACCCGGGTTCGATCCCCAGCACCCACATGGCGGCTGAGAACCATCTGAAATTCCAATTCCAGGAGAACTCCAGCTCCCGGGGAATCCGACACTCTCTTCTGACCTCCACGGCATTGCACGACACGGGTGCACATACTTGCATGCAGACAGTACATTCATACACATACAGAAATAAATAAAATTAATTTAAAAAATTAAAAAAAAATTACAAATCAAATCTAGACCCATGTCCCCTCCCTGTCCCCCCACCCCACCAGAGCTCATGCATTCTGCCAAACATGTTTTTCATCTTTTTCTCAGTCTCTCTCAAAATTCTCAATGCAGAAGTTTACTGTTTGGAGAAGAAGTTCACCGTTTCAGTCAGTTTTTTGATGCAGTCTTTCTGTTGTTGTTATTCCTTCCAATATGCATCACTCCAAAATATGCACATAGGCATGCCACATATATCATAGGTTTTAGCATCTTCAGCTTATGATTTTATTTAATTAGGCTGAAAGATGTCATGTTTGAAGTCTCCTCCTTGGCAAGCCCAAACCACCATCAGCTCTGCCCTTGTGTTCCACACTGGGGTTTTCCCTTCCAATGGTCACCAATTGAGGTCCAGTAAGCACGGCAGCCTGTCTTGATCTTCCTGTACTTGTCTCCATGATACATCCTGGGTAGTCTAACAATGGCAGTCTATACTCTGAAGAGGTGGAAACCCCAGTGGTAGCTTAGTCCACAAGCTGGATATCTAGGCAGTCCCCATCTGGCACTGAAGATTTGGAGAATTCTTGTAGAAACATGAATCTTCAGTCCATATTGGAAGGTTAAAAAGCTGTGTCTCACATCTTTGAAGATGACAAAAGCAATGGCAGCCACAGGGTAGCTGCACTTGCCAGTAAGACCAGCAAAACAACTGTGCTCTTTTTAAATTTATTTATTTTTTTACTTTTTATCTTTTTACTAAGATCTCAAGTTTTATGCCTGAAGTACAATTCCTCAGGACTTACTATTTATTTATTTATTTATTTATTTATTTATTTATTTATTCATTGTTATTCTTTCCTTTTGGATGTTTAAGGCCACACAGTTAGCCCAGATTAACCAAGGTTTTTGTTTTCTCAAGGACAGTTAAGGGTGTAGTCTTCAAGGGTCACCCAGGTTTTTGGAGGGAGGGAGCCCCTGGCTCTTTTTGGCTTTTCTTTTTTTTTTTAATTTTTTTTTAATTTTTTTTATTATTATTTATCTTTGTATGTGTATGAATGTACTGTCTGCATGCAGGTCTGTGCACCCGTGTCATGCAATGCCGCGGAGGTCAGAAGACGGTCTCGGATTCCATGGAACTGGAGTTCTCCTGGAATTGGAGTTACAGACGGTTCTCAGCCGCCATGTGGGTGCTGAGGATCGAACCCGGGTCATCTGCAAGAGTGTCGGTGCTCTTAATCCTTTTTTGAAGCATGAGCAGACTTTCCTTTTTAAAGACTGGACACTCACATTTGCAGGACACTTCAAGAGATGCTCCCATGCATAATCCCCTGGGATTTAGTTGACCTCTGAGGGCAAGGAACAAAGTTATCTCTTAAGACCCTCAGCCAAAGTTGAATGGGCATTAAGTATGGTCATTAAGCATCCAGAAAGGCTAAGTTACACCAGCCTGATATACTTTTAACTACTCTATAATATTTTAGAAAAGGCTTAGAAAAAAGCTCAAGCAGCCTTTCATAAGAACTACTAAGAAGCACTCCCATAAAATAAATACTGTGGTTAGGCATAATGTCATGACAAACTAGTTTTTTTTCCGCATTCCTTTGATCTTATAATACTCTAAAATATGCATACATATCCTCCATCCTTATACCAAAATTCCTAACTCTGAAAATAAATGGTAGCTTAGTTCTAGAACCTGTTAAAGGATTCACAGTGTAACAGCACAGTTGTTTACAGATCACGAGGAATATAACATTAACGTTGCTCATTTTGCCTTCCGACTAGGTAACTCGCACTAGCATCCACAGATGCGGGGGAATATTACTTCACTTAACATGATACCTTCTAGTTCCATCCATTTACGTGCAAAGTTCATGATGTCATCTTTCTTCACCGCTGCATAGAACTCCATTATGTAGATGTACCACATTTTCTCTATCCGCTAGTCAGTTAATGGGCACTTGGGTTGGTTCCAGCTCTTCGCTGTGCTTTAGGTGGTCTTTGGAAATCCCCAATCTAAGCTATGTGCACTCCATTATTTTATTTTATTAAGACAGAGTCACTCACTGAACCTGGAGCTCATCCTCCTCTATGGCTGGCAGTTAGCTTCATGGATCCACCAGTCTCTGCCTTCCTGCCATAACACTGTTGTGGTTATAGTCTGAGCGTATGGGTGGGTGATCTGAAATCAGGTCTCCATGTTTCCATAGCAAATACTGAGTCATCTACCAGCCAACAAGTCAATCCTAACCAAATTCTTTTAATTGCAAAACCAACACGAATAATTTGAAAATGAATCATTTTCATTATTCATGCATTTCTTTGTTTGCTCTTGATATTGTGATATCTTGCTCAATAATAAAACTAGAGGAAAGAGATCTCAGGTTTGGAACAAGATAATTAATCAAAATTGGTTTCATGAAAGAATAATAATACCATTACCTAACCAAGACCTGCATGAAGACAGCACCATTTGGCATCCTAATGTGCATGGGGGAAATTCCATAAGGTTCCAGCTCCAGATGAAGAACCACAGGCAAACAATGAATGCTAAGAGACAGAGAATCAGTTTTCTTCAGGGACAAGTTCCCTACTAGGTTATCTAATCCCAAGTGGCCAGCCCTAAACAAATATCCACATGAGCACCATCAAAGAGATTCAGTACTGTATATCTACATATTATGTGTTTCATTATATCTATAAAATATCTATATACATATATAATAATATTAATCAAGGAAGAGATCATAAAATTGAGAGGGAGTGTGCTAGAGAGACATAGGAAGACTTGGAAGGGGAAAGGACGAGGTGGAGATGATGCAATTATACAATTAGTGTATGAAATTTTCAAAACATTTTATAAGATATTGCACAGTAATCTTAGAACGAAACATTGTTTTATTTCAGGGAAAATAAACCAGTTCATTCAGAGTGCTACTTAAAGATTCTTTGGTAAATTAAATTTGGGGTTTTGGAGGTATAGAGGGGAACTTATTGAACAGTATTATAACCACATAGGACCCAACACTAACTAAGAATAACTGATCTATTATAGCATAAATGGGAAATTTAAAGGGACAAGCTATTGTTTCAATTATACTTAACATTTGCATAAATAGAAAGTCATTTTTAAACTCCAAAGCTTATTTGGGTTTTAAAAGATGAAGACCATTTGTTGCACATTATGAATGTTGCTTTACATGGTTCCATTATACACAAGTTAAATTAGAGCTGGCTTTTTGTGGGGCAAATACTAGGATTTAATAATTTGACTTTTTTTTTAATTCATTTACCAACATTCTTACTTGAATTCTCAGACTGTGGTTTTTAATATCTAAAAGTCCAGTTAGGTGTTTTATATTTTATATTGTATATAAGTGAAGGCACACTGGAATTATAGAAAAGTAACGGAAATTATGCTAAACCTCTTGGTGCCTTGGAATAAGAATGGTCCAAGGTCAAGGCCTGGGTACTTAGGACCACATGTTGGATAGAGAGCATAGCTGGCCATCAAGGGAAGTGGGAAGTCAATTATTGAAAAATCGTAAGACTAGAATCATCAAATCAGAGATACCTGGTCTGTCCCCAGCATAAGCCCAACACACAGATGAAGCCAAGGCCAGGCACAACCTGACACCTCAGGTAAGGAAGTTTTGGAGAATATAGCCACTCAGAGAAGTCTTAATCTGAGGCCCAACATGGGAAAGTCTTCCATCCTCTAATCTGCTTCACCATCAGCCACCCAACAAAGGACTGTAGAATTATTGTTCAAGGTTGGGGACCACAGCCCAAGATTCATGGAAGGGACCACAACTCCAGCTCATGGGAATGGGAGCACAACTCTAGGTTCACAAGAGGGGACGCATAGCTCTAGCTCACAGCAGGGACCACAGCTACAATTCAATGAAAAGGACCAGAACTTCAGGTTCATGGGAAAGGACCACAGCTCTAGATCATAGGAAAAGACCACACCTCCATGTTTACAGGCAGCTATCACATCTCCTAATCTGTAAATCTTAAATTTGTCAAACACTTGAAAGATTAATTATTTACCAGCTCTCTAAAATACCAGTCAAATTCTATTCTAATAATAGGACATCAGACAACAATCATCATTAAATTACATTGTATTTTTATTTTGGCCTATTGTTTATTTAAGAAAATATGCTTTATAGCAAAACTTACTAGGATCACATTAATGTTATAATGTAGGTAGCAAAGTTGAGAGGAATGGATTTATACCAAATATTGTCTTAAAAACTGTAATGATGTGATGATATAATAATCCTTTACAGCATTAATAATTTAAATGAGCTAAATTAGTTATACTATTGTTTAATCTAGATCCCAGCAAGAATACTATTTTCACAGAAGCTATACAAATCGAAATATTTTTAAAATTAATAATAGACTATCATCTTTCATTTGTGAAACATTAGATTGTATAATTTCTAAAATATATTGTAGGAAGAAGTATATTTTTTTCAAATATCAACTCCAAATCTCTCACTTCTCCCTTTCTTTTCTTTGAAGCTAAAGAATAATCTTATGCCTTTGTATGTTTGTTTAGTTTTGTTTAGCACAAATTGCACTACATTCATTGTACCAGGAAATAAAACTAGCTGGTATGTGTTTATATTTCTGTGTCTGTATGCATGCATAAGCATAGACAGACAGGACTATATGAAGAAACCGGGTAGAAAAAGAAAAAAGGAAATGTAAATGTACATTTAGGTGAATAACATTCAATTTTAATTTTCACACTAACAAAGCAACTTAATTTATTCAAGCTTTTGTCTTAAATCAATCTAATTGTTATTTTTCCAATGATTATTCCAAGATTTTAAAATATCTTATTTTATACTTTTTTATTTTACTGAATAATGGCTATGAGTGGTCAATACCTATCAAAGTAAAGCTTCAAAGGTATACTGCATGGATAAGTAAACACCTTCTGTAACTCTGTCTTAGACTTGATGGATATATCTCTTTTGGAGCTTCTCACCAGCCCCATTGATACCCAAGGTAGGAGACACATACAGAGAGCAGGCTAATGTTCTAGAGAAAGTTTGTGAACACTGAAATGTGGATTTAAAAATTTTTTCATACATTATAAAATATTCTTTTGTTGTTCTTTTCAGTGACTTAAAACATAAAAAAGTATTCATTACGCTGGAAAATAGACATAATCTGAAGGTCTGCTTTCATACAAAGAACATCATGTAAACCAAGCTCCACAGCCCAGCCCCCTGAATTGTGACTACCTCTTTGGCTTTCAGTTATAAAATGAGGATGTAGAAAAGCTTGTGTCAGGGTTTTTTTGTTTTGTTTTGTTTTTTATTTATTTTTTGGTGTTTTTGAGACAGGGTCTCCCTGTAGCCCCATCTGTCCTGGAACTTACTATGTAGACCAGGCTGGCCATGAACTCGGGGAGATCGGCCTGCCTCTGCCTCCCAAGTGCTGGGATTAAAGCCACGCACCACCACGCCTGAGTTTGTGTCAGTTTTTATATCTAGTCATTTTCCTGTGATCACCATCCAAATCCTTGATATGTTAATAACTTTTATTGTTAAGATATAAGATGATATGTTGTTATTTGCATAGCTTTTTGTATATTATTCAATTTAATCTTTTCCCTTTTCCATGGGCTGATAAAACTTTGCTAACTTTGGGAGTAAGAACATTAAAGCCTTGTGGTTTTGAGAAATGCTCCAAAGGCTACTCAGCTAAAAAAGCAAACTTTGATTGAGAATGCAGATCATGAGACCATATCAAGTTAATAGAAAATTTATAATACTTTGAGAACATTATCCTGGAAAAAAACTGATTAAAATATTCAGTTCTCATGTTCTCAATATTTTGATCTCTCTGGGAAATGAGTAGGAAAGCTTTCGAAACAAATTACATTTGTCTTACCCTTCCCAAGATACAGGGTATAATTCTGAGAAGATAATGTGTAAGGAAAGGGGAAGTTAAGTGGAATAGGTAATAGAACATCTGTGTCTCTTCTACATATCTTGTAAAATTAAGAAACTAGTAGCTGATGCTTACATTTCAAAGCAATAAGCATTACATTTAATTTTACACCCTCATAAATGCAATGCCTATTTTTCAACTTGCCTCCCAATGTAAAAAAAACTGTGTTCTTTACATAAAGGCAGCACGACCACTAAACAAAAATATCAAATCTTCAAAAAAATCTTTTAGTGAGTTGATTGAGAAATATTGTTATTTTAGACCTTTCCTTCTTTATACAATTCACCTTCAAAATGTTACAAATATTTTGGGGGACATGGTTTAACCACTAAATTTGAAAAGGAAATTGATAAACAATGTGGTTCTGTTCACTGAGATGAGAACCTGGAAAAACTGAAGGGAAGAAAAGCTATAGTATCCTAATGTCATGTTATGAAGAGTGGTTCATGTTATTTCTGAAGGATTATATATTTTCATTCTGAAATTGCTAGGACTGATAGCCATCATATAGTTTTCTAGGCCTTTTATATACAGTAAGTAAAACGCAACTTTCTGTCTTACAGAGCTTCCATTTTGTTGGGAGAGACTGATAAATAAATGAATAAATAACATTTTCAAGTATTAATAAGGTATGTGGAGAAAATCAAAATGCAATAAAAAAGAAATGATTGATAGAGGAAGTTTTGGGAAAGAAAATCAGGCAGAGAAAAGCACATAGAAAGACTTTGAGACACATTGTGTTCAGCAGATCCAAGGTACAGAATAGAGGCCCATGTGGCTGGAGGAAATAAAGAGGTGAGTAATGGGAACTGAGGTCAAACAGTATTCATCCTGCTCTAAAGGCAGAGCCTTGAAACTGATGTCTTTTTTTGCAAAGTAATGTCATGACCTGACTCATGTCTTAACAGGATCATTCCAATTGTGTGTGAAGAACATACCATGAAAGGGCAAGTTCAGATACAATGATAAGAAAAACAATTGCAAGTGTCCCAGTGAGAATTTATGGTGGTCTGGGAAAGAACTATGGTAATGGAAACAATAAATGGTGGTCAGATTATTTTAGACATATGTCAAAGGAAGAGCTGCCAGAATGTCCTGAGAGTTTGGCAGTGGGAGGTCCTGGGAGTCAAAAATAACTCAGAGAATTCTGACCTGAAAACCTACAAGATGAATATCCTCCAATAAGATGAAGGGAAGAACATATATTTGATTATTGAGATGAGAGAATGTGTAAAACAAGAGCTTCCTTCTGGAATGTTAAAATTGAGAAGCTTATTAACTATCCAGGTCATTATCAAATAGAAAGTTGGATGTATGAATCCAAGTTCAGCAGAGGCTAGAGGTGTAACTTTATCAATTAAAGGAAAAATTCACCTAAGTAAATATAACTAGAGAAAATAATTCAAAAGTTAATGGTTGTGTATTCTAAAAATATTGGGAAATTTAAAAGAGTAAGAAATACTGAAAGAAAATTGCCAAGGAAGGAGAGGAAGACAGAAGAAGAAATGTTCTGGAAACCAAGTAAACAGAGAAATTGAGGCAGGGCCTGTGATCTGTCAAATGAAGCTTGTAGATTAAGATGAAGGAAAAAAAAAAACATTGACAGCAGAATTGGCAATGCAAAAGTATTTAGCAACCTTAATATGAGCCCTTGACTGATGAAACAGTACCCTCATTGAAGTTGGAGTTACTTCAACACCAAAGAAGAGGAAATGGAGAGCATGGGTATAGTTAGCATTTGTAAATAGTGTTCATGCAAAGAGGACAGAGAATTAATGTAGTAGGTAGAAAGGACTGTGTCTTCAAGGCAGAGTTCTCATCAGAAGGAAAGGATAAGGAAGATACAGTGCTTTCAGAAATGTATAAGCATGTGTGATTATGAAAACATGGGGACAATCTTTTCTGATTGCTTCAGGGGAAACGGGGAGCAAGATCATCTGAGAACCATTGGAGAAGACATTAGGGAGTTTGGGAAAAATAAATTGTATAATATTGGCTTAAAACAATGAGGTAATAAAGGAATTAAAGAAGGAATATTCTTCTTGAAAACTCTGACTATACTTGATATTAATGATTATTAATACTTTTAAATGTAGTTGTGATTATATACTTCTTTCAAGCCGTGGTCAGCTTTTGAGGTATAATATTATTCAGAGAGCTGTGTATGGTGGCACATGCCCATCTCAGTACTTAAGAGGCTGGGGCAAGAGGGTTAAAACAGTTCAGCCCTAGCTTGGACTACTTAGCAAGGCCCTGTCTCAAAAAAAGTATTCAGAAAAATATAATAGAATTTATGGAAAGGTTGAGTGTTTTCTGGAAGAGTACTGTAGATATGATAGGGTCAAAAAATGCGAAGACAAAAAAAGTTGTTGCTCTCCTTGTTATCTAGCGGAAATGAAAGGATGGTATTCATGGAATGAGATAGTTGAACTTCATGTGATGATGGCACACACATGCTAGTAATAAATCCCCTGAAGGATCATGGGAATGGGTGACTGAGGAAAGATGGAGAAACACAGAGTGAGATCAATAAACTGAGTTCATTTCTCTTCAGTTTTACAGGGCTAGTAGAGACAAGATGTCACCAAGAAAAAGAAGAATCTGTGGAATTCCTTTATTGTCCTGCAAATTTCTATGAAAAACATCTGAAGACACTGACTTGAGAACCTCTTCTGTCATGCAGTAGCACATTCAAACTCAATGAACCTTGTGGATAGCTTCTGGCAGCTAAGACAACACAGACGAACCTACAATAAACCAGAAGAATAAACCATATCTGAGCTATATGACAATTTCATATTCTTAAAATGACCCAAACCATTAAATACGTAGATTCGTTTGTTGATCTTTCCCAAGGAAAATCCACATTTGCATTATACTCATCAAGAACACACAACAATGTTGGAAGCTGGTGGACAGTCCCTCTGTTCCTGAAGACTTACTTCCTTTATATCTTTTAGAAAAATCAAGTGAAACCAAATGTTCATCCTACTCTGGAGACCTTCATTTATGGAACACCAAAAAGAGCTAGGACAAAATAAAGGCAGGAAATAGAATGAGTATTAGAAGTTATTCTCTATATATTAGGTAATGGATAAGAAGTTACTACTCTCTGCCTCAGCTCTCGGGCCTACTAAAAGTCAACACTGAGGGCAAGTGGATTGTCTTTTATTTCTTACTATCAAGGAAAAATAAATTAAAATTATACAACATTAGCTATAATAGTATGTCTTTAGTATGACACACTAAGACAGATATAATTTTTATCGTTTCTTATAATTTTAAAGTTATAACTATCACTGAAGAGAAAAATGCTTTTATATAAATCTATACCTCCCCTTTCCTTATTTTGCCTTATATAAAATTTTCAAGGAAAATATCTTTGCTATTTTAATTGGAGCTCTTTCTTTTTCTGTCAGATAGATAGATGACATATATATATAATGATAGATAGATAGATAGATGATAGATAGATAGATGATAGATAGATAGATGATAGATAGGTAGATGATAGAGAGATAGAGAGAGATGATAGATAATGCATTGATAGGTGATAGGTTATAGATAGATAGATGGGTGCATGATAGATACATAGACAGATGATAGATAGATAGATAGATAGATAGATAGATTAGATATAGATAGATAGATAGATGATAGATAGATTAGATATAGATAGATAGATAGATAGATAGATAGATAGATAGATGATAGATGATAGATAGATATAGATGATATGTCCTACTGAGCTTGCTTTCCAATCAGATTGTAGAATTAAAAATATCTCATCAGCAGTGTATTGGAAATTTCTTATCATTTTGTTGAAATAAACTTAACATAATAAAATATTTTTGTGCTTTTATTGATGTTTTGTGTGTTTCAGACATCAATTTTCAATTCACTTTATGCATATTCCCCTTTTCCTTCCCCCAACCCCAGCCCAGATCATGCATTCTGCCATAATTGTCCTGCATCCCATGGATCAGGAATATAGACCTTCCAAAAATTAAAGAAGAGGAAAAGAAAGAAGAGGAGGAAGCGGAGAGGATGGAGAGGAGGGGAGGGGAGGGGAGAGGAGGGGAGAGGAGAGGAGAGGAGAGGAGAGGAGAGGACAGGAGAGGAGAGGAGAGGACAGGAGAGGAGAGGAGAGGAGAGAACCAGATATACCTAGTGGGAAGTTAGAGGATGTCTGTTGTGGGAATCCCAAATGTCTCCTATGAGCTCATGTTTGAACAATGGGTCCCCAGCTACTATTGTCGGGGGAAGTGGTGAATCCTTTGGGAATTGTGAATTAGTGGGTGGAAGTGGATTGCTGGGGATGAGAGACATCGGAGCTTTTCTAGATCCTGATGCTCCAGGATGTGAGGAATGGCTACCTCATAGTCCTGTTCCTGAAAAAGAAAGTTGGTACACCACCAGCATGCATCATGCCTTCTACCCCCATAAATGGACTGTTCGTGCTAAAACTGTGAGGCAAAAAAAAAACAAAAAACCCTTTCCTCTTTTCAGTTTTTCTATCAGGTATTTTGTCATATCCATGAAAAAGTAACTAAAATTTATAGATCCATTAAAATATACTGACAGTTATGGAAGAAACAAATATGTCAGATCATTTGGATAAATCTAAAAGAAGAAACACACAATAACATTAAAACAGAATTAATATAGCACAGTGATGGGAAATTTCATATACACCCAAACCTGACAGTCATTGACTCCAAGCAGAACATCTGTCAAGATTGGACCTTCCTGTTATTTACACTGATTTGAAGTTAGAAACACGGAGATGTCACACAAAATAATTTCAAGCCAAGGATGAAATATATTTGCAATGGAAAACATCATGAAAGAAAGATACTTACATTATATGACAGGTGTGGATAAAGCTTCCTTTGATTTGATTTTATACTTTGTATTTCTCTAAAGAAAAGCAGAATAAGAGAATTAGAAAGCCATAAAATGTAATTATCTGGGTAACAGCTAATTATTCCAATCAGGTAGAAAAATAAGGAAATAAATGAGTTTTGTAAAACATTCTCAGTGGATAAAGATGAGAAGGGATGATTGTGATAGCAGGAAGAATGAGCACACAGCCAGGGACAGATGCTGAGGTGCTGACACAGGTAAATCAGGAAAGCAGGATCCTTGAGTCTGCTAAGAGAAAAAAAAACAAACATATGAATGAAAAGATAGACACTTGTTAAGAGAGATGATTTTAACATTAACAGAAAACATAAAGAAAAAAAAAAAACACCTCTTAGATTTTTAAGTGTTGGCTGGATTGGAAAATGACATTCAGACTGAAAAAATAATATAAATAAAATGTTCAGCAATGGATATTAAAACCATAGGGTATTCTGCTCAAAACAGTCAACTTCCTCGTGGAGAACTGAGAAAGACTGAGAAAGAGATGAAAAGCATCTTTGGCAGAATGCATGAGCTCTGGTGGGGTGGGGGAATGGGGGGGCATGGGTCTAGATTTGATAAAAAACAATAAAAATAAATACATAAATTTTAAAAAAGCCATAGGGTAAGGGATGTTGAAGAACAGGGTATTTGAAAATTAACATTCACAGATTAATTATTGTGTAAAAATTGGAAATATATCTTTATATTGAAAAGTGGGTGCACCTTAATGAAGAGGTCCTTCTATGCATTGTGGGATGTGCTAGTTATGTATGTGATATTATATATATATATATCTATATAGTAAAGGTCATATTGAAACTTTTAATTTCTAATTACAAAACTGAATAGATGTTAAGATATTAATGAAGTTAATCTGAGCCTAGTTTTATTTTACTTTTAAAATTAAAACCTATTATCACCCCCATCATTGTAACAGGTTAATTTTATTTTTTTAATTTTTATTTATTTATTTTTATGTGTATGAGTTTACTGTCTGCATGTAGGTTGGTGCACCCGTGACATGCAATGCCACAGAGGCCAAAAGAGGGCGTCGGATTCCCCTGGAACTGGAGTTAAAGAAGGTTCTTGGCCACCATGTGGATGCTGGGAATCAAACCTGGGTCCTCTGTAAGAGCAGTCGGCACTCTTAACCACTGAGCCATCTCTCCAGCCCATGATTAATTTTAAAAGTTGGAGAAAATGTTCTTGATTAAAAGTGACATAAGAACCAAAAGTAAAGCATAAACTTAGATAGGGCACTGATTCCAGGAACAATCTTAGATGCAAGGTGGCCATAGAGGAAACTCTAGAGCTCATTCCCTTTTCATAAGCAGCCATTCAACTGGAAAAAGCAATTGAATTCATTACTTTGATAATCTATAACCTAACTGGACACATAAGAGCCCAGGGAATGCTTAAAGAAAGCAGCTGCTGACCTTTCCCAAGTGAGCTGTGTGAGAAAAGCAGCTGCCACCCCATCCCTCAGCCACCCAGAAACCTAGGGGGAAGCAGCTCATGCTTCTGGAACAAGATAAGAAAGGAGAATCCTGTCCCCTAAAAATGTTGTATAATGCAAACAAACATACATGCTTGTCTCATTTCAGTCCTCCTGGAAAAGGGGTATGCTAAAGAATATAAAGAGAGAACTCTTTTCCCCTCTTTTAGGAGCCAGAAATTTCAAAAAGTCTTTGTCAATTCTCTGTGCTTACCTCTGCGGATAGAAGTGGATAGATCACTTGTAAATGGAGCTGTGGATGATGAGTTTTTATAGGGAAGCAAGTCCTAACCTGCAAGGACATGGTATGACACTAATGAGTTGGCTTTTATGCACTAGGCAATAAAAATCTAATAAAGAGCTACAAGGAGCAAATGCCGTGACAATATCGTCTCTCTTAATGCTGTCTTAGAGGTGACAGCATGTACAATACAGTGACATAGACTTAAAATTCTGGAGTGGGTTGAGCTGATGTGAAAGTTCTAGCTAGCACTTTATACTCATGCAACCTTAGCCAAGCCAATTAGCTTTTTAGAAACAGATTCCTTACTTTAATATACATAATGATGCTTCAGGAAATTCAGATAGTGGTTTCCCTTCAATGCTTTACTTGTGTGAGGTCTTTTGTGCATAGTCCCATCTTTATCTTTAAAATTTTCATTACTGTGTCTTAAGTCATTGACCAATCCAGGAAAAAATAACTATAATTTTCAACAAAAATGAATTATTTCTTTAACTATTGCTGCCTAACTCACTTTATCTTTTAGCCACTTCCACTCTGCCTTATGATGCTATCCAGAAAAATACTTGAATTTCAAATTTGTATTTATGAAAGGACATACCCAGCATCAACTAAGTTGTCTGAAACTCAACATTTCCAACTGGTTCTACTTTCCTTTTCAAACATTCTCAGAGAGAAATTACAAAATTTTCTACATCTTCCCAAATCTCATTGTTCTTCCTTATACATTGTGTAATTTTCAGACCTTAATTTCAGGACATTAGATCTTCTTAATGAAGTTTTATCAAATTTCTTGTGACCTATGACTCCTGGTTCAAAATTCATCTCTCCATCCACACAGGTAATCCATACAGAACTGAAGACCACAATTTACATGGTTACCTCTGTACTCCATCCCATGTCCCATACTGTACCACACCATCTTCTGTAGGATATTCACCTACAGCACCATATTCTCAAATTAGCTTCTTGAAAATAAAACCTCCTCTCATTTGCTTTTCTTTTTTTATATTTATTAATTTTATTCTATGTGTATGAGTGTATTACTTGTATGTATGTAAGTGTACCCTGTCATGTAATGACTTACAGAAGTAAGAAGATGTTGGATCCCCTGGAGTTTTGGATGGTTGTTAGCTACCATGTGAATGTTGGCAATCAAACAGGGTCCTCTGCAAGAGCAGCCAGGGCTCTTATGCTGAGCCATCTTTCCAGCTCACTTTTGGATTCACATACCTCTTTGTTCCCAAACATGTTGTGCTCAAATCTCTTCCTATTACCTTAAATTCACTGACACTTTTTTCTTAGATCTTAGATCTACAGTCTTCATTTTTTATTCAGTCTATAAAATACACTCCTTTATTTCAAATATACATATAAGTAACATTTTAAGGAGTCAAAATCTTTGATAGAACCAAATAAACATCAATTCATCTTACTCATGAGAATCAAATATATTTTTTTCTTCACTTGACGAACAATATTTACTTGACTATAAGAACAAAAGTTTATAAAAGCTTAATTCTATCTAAAGTTTGGCTAGTGACCGTAAGATGTCCTAAGAAAAGCTTGAAATAATTTTTAACTGTGATTTTAGTTTTATTTCTTTAAAAGTTAATGGCAATGTAGTATGTTTATACATATAGTCTAGCATCCTCTGTTCTTTTATAAACATAAAGCGTTCATCAAGGATAGGAATGATAGTACACAGCTATAATTTTCAATTTTAAGAGGCTGAGATAGGAAGATTGAGTTTCACTTGTGGTCTGTAGTAGAAAACCTATCAAAAAAGGTCAAGCATAAAGATGAAGGTCTTAGCTGGGTGTGGTGGCACACGCCTTTAATTCCAGCACTCAAGAGGCAGAGGTAGGTGGATGTCTGTGAGTTCAAGCCCAGCCTGGTCTACAGAGTGAGCTCCAGGCCAGCTGGGACTAAAGGGAGATCCTGTCTCAAAAAACGATTTTAAAAAATGAAGGTCTTTAATCTCAGTACTTGGGAGGCAGAATCAGGCAGATCTCTGTGAGTTCCAGGCCAACTGAGGCTTCAGAGAGACCTGTCTCACAAAGACCAAAAACCAAACAAACATAAAACAAAAACACAAAATTTGCTCAGTGTATGAAGTCAAAGTTGTTTTAGGATATTATCAGACTATTATCTTTCTGGTTGGATATATTAATGGGGATATTAAAATTAAAACAATGCTGACCATATATATAGCATAGCTTATATAAGGACCATAACAGCCACTAAAAGCAAATATCACACTATTTCTAGATGAATTCCATTTTGAAACAAAATGTCAGTTTATCAATGTAGTTATTTTAAATATAGCAAAAATATTAATCTTTGCATAATTGTATGTTACAAATTATTCATTTGATTTTATGAACAGGTGTTTTATTCACTTCTGTAAAGAAAAATGTGTATGAAAATAGCTTATTCCAGGGAGGGCTGTCTCCATTGGAAATTAAAATAAAATATTAGAGTTTTCCCTTTTGGTTAAAAGTATCTGCAAATGAGATCATATGCAGAACATTATATCATAAAAATAAGCCTAATTTATAGATTACCAAGGACTAAGTGTTCACAGGAACACTGAAGCATATTCATCTAAATGGATTGGATAAATTCATTAAAGCATTTTTTATAAACAGCACTAAAGCTAAATATAATAAAATCTTTAAATCATAACCCATAACAGTTTTCATCATAAGTTTGATCAAGTATTTCACTTTTTCTTAAATTTATGAGACAAAATTAAGATGTGATTCGTGTACTTTCTATGGCTTCTCGCACATGTATGCTTTATAAAATCTGTGATTAATTTTTTTGGTTTCATGGATTGTTATAGCATGAAAATCTGAATATTTGGTATGTTTTTTGCTGTAAATAGATACTGTGACATTATTTAACATTATTGATTACCTAACTTCATAAGGATTATAACAAAGTAACAGTGAGGAAATATGTAGTATGATGGTATCTTTCAAGGACACTCAGAAAACATCAGCTAAGTTAGTTCACATCTCTTTCCAGTTTCTGTCTATAAAAATACATGCCCAGCTCAAATGTTGTGCAGACTTAATGAATTAATACTTTGCAGTGTTAAGATCAGTGCTAGAGGCAGGTGTGATGCAGACCTGTAAATTCAGAACTCATGGAGGAGGCTGAAGCAGGAGTATATCACATTTAAAGACAGCCTGAGCTAGATGGTATATCTATACATGTTCATGTGGATGTATGTACATGTGCATGAAATGTGAACACATGTATGTGAAGGTTATAGGTTGGGTCTTCCTTGTCAGCTCTCTACCTTAATTTTTTAGTCAGGGTCTCTCAACGAACCTGGAACTCATAGATCTAACTAGGCTGGGTGGGCAATAATTCCAGGAAACTTCATATCTCTCCTCTCTCTCCTTCCAATGCTGGAGGAGACTAAGCCATGTCCCCAGACCTTTAGATTTTTAATTTGAGCTGTATTAGCAACAGATCCTGCAGGTCAAATTTTTTTAACTTGTTATATGACATGTCAAGATATTTGAACATTGATATTCTAAGAATCAAACTATGGTCTTTAAAAACAGTAGCACTACACCAACTCTGCCAAAAAGTTCATGTTGTAAAACATGCCCTCTGGGATATAGTTGGATCACTTTACACTGTTATACTAATTCACTGAATTCAGTCACAATTGTTGAATAAACAATTTAACTTTACACTAGACATGGGATATGTAATAGATACTTGGGAAAAATGTGAAGTTATTTTTATGATTATTACAGTAGAAAGAAGTCTGAGATGCATAGAAAACATAATATGTACAAGACTCATCCTAATTCTAAAACTTTTCTAATTCTGTGGAATAGTTTATTAAGTAACATTTTATGTTTTGCTTGCTGCAGTACTTAGTACATTAATTTACACCTATAAAAAATCTAAAAAAAATATTTGAAAGAGATAACATGTAGAAAATTGTGTTCTTTAAACTTTTTAAACATTTTATTTATTATTTTTATTTTTTATGTGTATGAGTGTATTTCCTGCCTGTATATGAATCCATAAGTGTCATGAAATGCCTGCAGAGGTCAGAAGAGGGAGTGAGATCCCCTGGAAACAGAGTTTCAAAGGGAGGGTTGTTAGCTGCCATATGTGTACTAACCTGGGTCCTCTGCAAGAGCAGTCAGTGGTCTTAACCACTGAGACATCTCTCCAGCCCAAAAATGGTCTTCTAATACATTCAAAGCAAAGTCTATTTTAAGAATTATATGAAATGTATTTTATTACACTTTATTTATTTACGTATTTGTGTATTTGTGTGTGTGTGTGTGCATGCAAGCATAGACATCTGTTTGTCATAGCACACGTGTAGATGTCAGAGGATGAGTTAAAGAAATAGTTCCTCTCCTACCATGTGGATCCTACTAGAGCTGCTCCCCATGGGCAATGCCACCCCTGAGCACACCTTTCTATGCTGTATAAGAAAATAGGCTGAACATGAGCCATCAGAACAAGCCAGTAAGCTGTGTTCCCTCCTAGCCTGTGCTGCAGTTCCTACCTCCAGGTTCCTGACCTGAGTTCCTACCTTGTAATGAACTATGACTTGGGAAATGTAGAGCAAGTGAACCCTTTCCCCCCCAAGTTAGTATTGGTGAGAATGTTTTGTCAAAGCAATTCAAGATTTATTAAAAATGTTTAAGTCTTTGTTCAAGTTTTATTTACATGTAATATTGTAATTAAAAATACCAAATTAATACAACTGACCCTCTTGGAGATTTAACAACCATACTTTAAAGCTCTAACCTGATTTTGTCAGAGGGATTTAAAAGGACAATCTTTTGGCTCTTGCCCTCTAAGGTCAAATTAAGTCCTAGGAGTCTGTGAGGGCACCTCTCTAAATATCCTGTGACTGTGAATCATCAGTCTTCTTGTGCAGGGAGGTATTGGAAATTCACTTAAGGGACTCCAACCAATGTCCAGTCTAAAAGGAGGAAGGTTAACAAAAAGGAAAGTCTCCTCATTCTTTGAAGAGAAGCCTGGTCAAGCAAGACCTGACTTTGTCCTCATGTGGATGGAACTGGTAAAAGAAATAAGCCAAAAGTGCCAGGAACTCCCCCAAGACCCCAGTGATCCCTGAGGACCAGAACCACAACTGACCTTGACAGCAAAATTAAATTAATGTATCTGAGCCAACCGTATGGTTTTAAACACCTTAACAGGAAAGTATAATAAAAAATAAAAATAATTTATATCTTATTACCTCAGAGATAGATGAGATATGCTGTGCCCAGCTAGAAAAATACCACTCCCATACTAACCTGTCAAAAATATTTGGTATTCATGGGTAATACCCCCCCTGAGAAACTATTGTCATGCTTATGTTGGCTCTCATTCTGGAGCCCTGTCTACTAAAACTTTTCTCCAATCCCTTACAACAGAATACAGGTCCTCACCTCCTCCAATTGAAGACTCTGGACAGGGATCCTCCCCTGGCTAATGCACTTACTAGAACCCCTGTTGGTACTGGGAAATCTGTGCACTGGAATTTTAAAAACAAACCCAACAGCTCATTCATACAGGTCTTAACCAGCTTGTTCTTTCAGTTGTAGAGGACGAACCTGCACACCAACCACTGGCCACTATCAATCCAGACCAAACACCAGTCATCCAGAGTAGCTAAGACAGAGACCAGATCCTGATTTTCCAGCCCGAAATCTACTTTTCCCCAACTATGCCCCCTATCAACCTGAAGCAGTTACAGAAAAGAGTACAACACCCCTTCTTTATTATAATCAAAAGGGTGAACTGTTAGGGCTGGTAATACCAGCATCCCAAGGGCACACAGATTGTCTGCTTTTTACCTGATGTCTGACCCAGGACATTTGAAAGGGCCTGCCCCAATGCATCTTTCCTGCTTGCTGCCACATTCCAACAACATGCTTCCCAGCCCTGGCTATTTCTGAAGTAAATCCCAGAGTGATTTACAAAGCCTGGTGTTTGTCTGTCTCTTATTGGGGGTTTGTGCCTGCATAATCCTAACCTAATACGCCTGAAACCTAATAGATCCTAGGGATCAAATAGATTTGGCAGGAGGAAGTGCCTTTACCTGCTGAGACATCTGGCCAGTCTACACTTTTCTTAACAGGGCCTTAGTCCCAACCCTCCTGGAAGACACTATGTGGACCAGGTTCACCTTGATGTCACAGAGATGTGACTGCCTCTGTCTCTAGAGGGGTGAGATTAGAAGTGTGCCCCACCACGCCAAGCTGGAATTTATTTTTAATGAGCTTTAATATAGAGAAAAACAAAGTTCACCCAGACACAAACTCAAGACACAATAAGAACTTGGGGAATCTAATAAAAAGGAGCTGTATATTGAAGAGATAATAGAGCCTGTAGAAACTTGACACATTTTTCATCAGATAAATGGAAATTCAAACTTAATATTGGCTGAAGCAACTGGTCCTACAGCATTTAAAATTGATTCCCACATGTAGGAATTGAAACTTATTAAAGTTACCTTCCATTATTAATGATAAATTTTCACATTAATAAGAAGTCACTTGATAGTATTTGCCTGTTTAAAGCTTACCACCTCGACTCCCCATCCCTTCCTTACACAGCAAAGACTAAATTCCTTGGTAGGTTATGTATGATCCTCTGAATTTTAGCTCCTATTTCTCATGACAATATTTACTCTTATCCCAATTTCTTTTCAATATTATTTAGACTTTCAGTATTACCTACAGTTTTGCCTACTTGAAAACACCTCCTTCAACTCCAACCTCTTTATTTCTCCCAATAAAAAACCCTTCATTAACCTACCTGCTTGAATAGTCACTAACATAATTATAATGATAGAATATGAGCTCTTACTGTGAGTCAGAAAATGTATTTTTTCCTTGCAAGTGTATGATAGTGGTGAAAATTAGAGTTGCTGGACTCAAACTCCTAGGGTTGACATTTGGGACTTTATTTCTTTGGTTATGCAATCTCCTGCAACTTGGAAAACCTTCCGTGCCTTTTCCTCCTCTTTATGTACAATGGACCTAATAGTAATGCCTCATGAATATAAATACATTCAAATGCTTGGTAAATAGTAAAGACTATATATATATATATATATATATATATATATATATATGTGTGTGTGTGTGTGTGTGTGTGTGTGTGTCTGTGCGTGTGTGTGTGTTTTCTCATCACAGATAAAAAAAACTGAGAATTATGATTCAGCAATAAAATAGCTAAATGTGTAGCCCATCCATTTTACCATTGCATTATGTTGCCACCAGGAATTCTTCAAAACTCTCCAGATAACTCTTAGCATAGGCTATCATACCTATCTCCTCATCAGAAGTGCTCTGGCAATGGGATCTATGTCTTTATTATTCCATGATGTGAATCTTATGGATTACCAGCCAGCCCCCAACATAGTGATCAACAGAGTACTGGTACTCTCTGATTGTGCTGAACATATGGCTACATCAGTTTTAAAGATATAGATGTAATAGTCGCAATGTTTCTTTTCCTTGTATATAGGGAGAAGTCAAAAGTTGAGTATATCATATGGATGAAATGGATATTTAGGACAGGATATCATGTTCCTAAATAATATGGCATGTATAACCACATTCTACATTCTATTTAGAACTACAAATTAAAAGAAATTTTAGCAATATCCATACTTCATGGGAGTTACCTTATAATTATACATTCTTAACTTTTCTGAATACATAATTTTACAAAATCTATGTAACTACTGTTTCTAGAGCACATTTGCGAGTAATGTGCATCCTACTTTGGATCCTGTGTTTCTCTGGCTAGATATTCACAATAATAAACACAAGCAAGCCACAAGCTGTTATTCCTTCCACACTGATCCTATTCTAACCCCTCAGGACTTCACTCCAGATATGCCAGACTCCAAACCGCTGATCTAAAGGCTCAATCCTGTTTCATTCCTGGATTTTCCTTGACCTTTTCCCCATAAAGACCTATCAGAGTTATTAGCATCTGTACTCAGTAACCTAGGAGCAGTTAAGAGGTAGCTGTTGCTCAGATGGCACAGATGTGGATTGAGGTCAGGATGCATCTACCCTAGAATGTCCATTCTTGTCTCTATGAGGATATCACAGTATGGATGAAGTGAAGGTGGGAAAGGAAACAGTTATATATCAGAAGCCACTCACACCTATGCCTGCTTTCACTTTCTGACTCAGAAACATTTTTGAATATTTAGATACTTAGCCAAATATTTAGGAAATCTACTTGTGTAGTTTTTGTCTGAGATTCTGCTAATATCAAAGCCAAATTTGCAAGAAATAATTTACCCAGAGCTAAAACATAAGTTTCTGATTCTTCGTTCTAAATATAGTTGAGAAAGTAATAAGAAAGCAGTGATATTAATAGGGATATGTTTCAGTACATTTGTGTACTTCTTTTCTGTAGATTTGACCAATGTGGGAAAGCAGCTTTGCTTATCTTTCTGTAATCACTAGGAAATGACTGGCATATGATTGTTTTAAACCCCATTGTTCAGCATGATAGTAATCACATTTTAAAGTTTGCCTTTAAAATATTTTATTATATTTATATGTTTAGTGTGTGTGTGCATATGTGTAACTACACATGTGCTATGGTGCAACTGTGGAAATCAGAGGACAACTTTCAGGAGCTGATTATCTCCTTCCACCATGTGGGTCTTTGGGATTGGACTCAGGTTGCCAGGCTTGGCAGCAAGCACCTATGCATGCTGAAATATTCCACTGATTCATACAGTACCATACTGATTAGAAAAGAAACATCCTCAGTGCTGTGCATTGACCTAACAAAAGCCACATGAGGAAACTAGAAAAGGTTAGCTACAGAAAAATAAATGTCTGTTAAGGTCCAGATGCCCAAGAAGAAACACTGTTTTCATTTTATAGTTGCAGGGCAGTTTTATTTTATCATCAACAGAAATGCTTGTTTGCCAAATCACAGTTTCAGAGATTTGATGGTAGAGAACCCAGTAAACAGAGGGCCCAGCTGTGTTTCTACACCAATAAGGAAAAGCCACTTGCCAGTGTAAACTTGGACAGCATTGTTTTTAGGCAGTGGCTGCTTCTCTTATCAGAAATGTGCAGGTCAAAGAAGAAAGTGGAGAGTTCTCAAAACCCCACCTCTGTTCAGCAAGCAAACATTCTACCAGATTGGTTCCCGTGGTAAGGATGGACATTACGACTGCTAATAAATCTGAGAGGGTACTTTTGCTCTTTAAAGAGAGGAAAAGGAACTGTATGGCTTTGTAGGAAAGGAAACTGTGAGTGAATCCAATCTACAGAGAAATCAATTTCACACGGCCATAATTCAAGGAAATGGGGCTGTATATAACAAAGTGGAAATTCATTTTGCTCCTTAAAATTTGAACTTTCTTCTTGGCTACTATTATTTTTGAAAACAGCTTGAATTTTTTTTCTCCTCACCCTGTGCAGGCATTCTTGCTAAACATGGGAATCTACGAAACACAGACTCACACTGTGACTCATTACTATTGTTTCCTTTAACTTTTCTCACACCTCATCCTGTATCATTTCCCTTTTCTCAAGACCAAAAAGAACAGTAAAAAGAAATCAACATTTTAAAATACATTGAACATGCAGCAAAAAATACTCTATTATTTTATGCTCCCAGAGTGCATGTTTTGAAGCTCACACAAAAATCATGTTTGATACAGAATACTACTTACATAGCAACATAATTAGTAAATTTTCCTCTCTTCTCTTGATAAATGTGGGAAAGAGGAAAATAAGTTTGTTCTCCTTTCTACTTATAATGAGGATAACGACTAAGCCTATTTTAAATAGCAGTGAACAAAACAACACTAATATGTTTTTAAAATTATGTCCAGAACAAGAGAAAATGAGAAGCTTGCTTGACTTGCTTGAATACAGAAATTATAGCAGCTATCGCTTTAAGAATGATAATTAAAAAAACAATGAAGGTTAAGGCTACATTTTAATTAAGGAAATGATTATATTCATGGTATCTTTTAAGAAATTCAGAAGTAAAAACATGGTAGTTGAAGTAGTATAAGGGAAGACAGAAAAAAATGCCACATTCTACTTCTCAGATCAAAATCTCTAACAGAAGGATCGCACTGTAAGATGCAGGGCTGGAGAGATGGTTCAGTGGTTAAGAGTACTGACTGCTCTTGCAGAAGATCTGGGTTTGATGGCAGCTAAGAACCATCTTTAAGCCAGGTGTGGTGGCTCACACCTTTGATCCTAGCACTTGAGAGGCAGAGGCAGGAGGATCTCTGTGAGTTCAAAGCCAGCCTGGTCTACAGAGGGATCTCCAGGCCAGCTGGGGCTATAGGGAGACCCTGCCTCAAAAACAGCAAAAAAAGATGTAGATATGTAGATATTATGCTCTAGAAGAAAGATTGGATACATTTTTACAAAATATGCAGAGCGCAACAAAAGTAAGTAGTAGAAAATCTCACCCTGGAATGACTTCAGAAATCAGGTATCAAATCTCATCTGGCAAGTAAGGAAGCCAAAGTCAATGGTGTGGCATCTTAAACAGCATCACAACAAATGGCATAGTTTAGGTGAAATGTCAGTGTTGGACTCCAAACAGGAGGCTTGTGACTTGAGGGCATTGTCCTTAATACTACCATTACTTCCGTTAACTAGGAATTATGAAATAATAAAATCTTAGAATTAGTAGCTATCAATATCTATAGATGTACTTTTTCTTAAGATAGAAAATATATAAATATAAATTGGTTTCCATTATTCTGTTAGTATTGTATTTCTAGCACAATCATACAGAAGACATTGTATCAAGAAATTTCCATGATGATGAATTCACAAGTCTTTCATACACATGCCAAAATTTGCCAAACTTTCTGAAATTCAATTTCATCTTGTATAAAAAACATGTATAACTTGTGTAAATATCACATGAGCTTCAAGTCTTTGTGAAAATCAAATTAAGGCTGGGTGTGGTGGAACATGACTTTCATCCTAGCACTCAGGAGGGAGAGGCAGGCAGATCTCTGTGAGTTCAAAGCCAGTCTGGTCTATATATTGAGCTCCAGGCCAGCTGGGACTAAAGGGAGAACCTGTCTCAAAAAAAAAAAAAAAAAAAAAAAAAAAAAAGAAATTCAAATTAGATGGCATAAATACCCATTGCTACATCTACCACTCAGGAGACCCAAATAAAATGCCTAAGGTGAAGACATACTATACCAAGTTTAGATGAGACTATAACATAAAAATTGAGCAGATAACCTGGTATGGTGGTACATGTCTTTAATCCTAGCACTCTAGAGGCAGGGGATATCTATTAAATCATAGCCAGATTGGTTTATATAGAAAATTCCAGACCAGCTGGAGCTACAGAGGAGATCCTGTCTCAAAGAAAGCAAATAATAATGATAATAATAATAATAATAATAAATAATAAATAATAATAAAAATAGTAATGAGCAACTAAGCCATCTACTAAACAAATATTGATGTTTTAATAATGCTGAGAAAAGTTATACAAGAAGGGGAATAATGAGTTTATGAATCAGCAAGAATGAGATTCCGAATGAGTGATGGGGCAATGAAGTCATCAAGAAAAAATGTACTTAAATTTTAAAAGCAAAAGAGTTGGAGCAATGGAGCTGGAAGTGGCCTGAGAGCCTCCTCCCTGAAGACCAGCTCTCATAGTATCAGAGTATCAATACTGTGTAAACTGCTAAGGGAGAAAATCGATCAATCAATGGTTCAACCCCAGCCGTATAGCTTAATAACTATAACAATGACTAGCACAAAAATTTATCTTTATTCATGCCATATTGGCACTATTTTCCTGGGGATAACCAACAGATATCTAATTGGACTTAAATCATTTTCAGGGGAAGGGAACTCATGTGTGATACTATAAACAAATCAAAATAAACATGGACGGAGATGTCATAGACCCTAGAGAAAAACTAAGGCTGTGTCTGTCACTTCCTTTGACAAACAGATTTTTACTATATGCTAAATATCTTATATTTATAGACAACTATAGTTCTTACCACTTGTTCTAGTTTGCCTTCCATTGCTGTGACAAAACACTCTGACCAACACCAACTTGGGGAGGAAAGGGTTTATTCAGCTTACATCTCCTAGGTCACAGTTCTTTATTTTGGTTTTCTATGTAGGAACTCAGGGCAGGAACCTGGAGGCAGGAGCTGAAGCACAGGCCATGGAGGAATGCTGTTCAGTGGCTTGCTCCCCTGGCTCATGCACAGCCTGCCTTCTTATACGGTGCACAACAACCTGTCCGGGGTGGCACCACTCATTGTGGGCTGGGCCCTCCCACACTGCTCGACCATCAAGACAATACTCCACAGGTGTGGCCACAGGCCAATCCAATGGAGCCAATTCCCCAATCAAGGCTCCCTCAACCAAGGTGTCTCAAATTGACACTAAAGCTATCCAGCACACCACTCATCTCATCGAAGAAGCTTTTGCAATGGTAGAGGCTATTTACAGAATTCCACAAATGGCCACATACAGAGATGATGTATCCATGAGAATCCTAGCCCTAAGTGACAAATCTACAATGGAATCTCTACTAGATTTAAGGCTTATGGAACATACTGGAACAGGAGGCAGAGAGAATATTAATTTATCTCTCAACTCTCACCAATGAAGATTCCTCACACAATAGATGAGGTTAACACAGAAAGCCACTGTTGCTCAAAATGTAGAGAATAAGAGACTGCAGAGTACATGTTCCTGGATAAGACTCCTATATTTAATCTCTGCCATCCAGGGCCCAGGGGCTATTGCAGAGGAGAAAAGACTATCAGAGCCAGGGGTGGTAAATGGCCACATGGAAAAAGAGTTTCCAGGCAGATGTAAACTCATCCATATGAACTTACAGCAGTGGTGAAAGCCTGGACAAGATCCACGCAAACTCAAACCAGATAAAAACCCAGCATGGGAGTGGGAAAGTGGGGAAGGGGTCTCAACCTTAGCCAAGGAACTATTGGAAACTGATCACACCTGAATCAGGGATAGTTGGTCTTATTTAAGAGAGTGACATTAGATAGGCTGACCAGGTTCCTGTGGATGAACTCACACAAAAGACATCTGGGGACACAAACTTCGCAAGGTAGGCCTTAACATAAATGACAGGATGCATGAAATCCATTGGAGAGGGGGACTATTGGGATGTACAGATATTAGAGTGGGTCTAAATATGATTAATATGTATTGTATTAGATCCACAAAAATTAAATTAAAAAATCAATATAGTTGGATAGTTGGCAGAGTTTGTAGGCAGAGAGGGTCTATAATTGAAAGACAAGAGCTAAGAAGGAAGTCATGCATAAAGCATCTTAAACCTAGGACAAACAAAGAAAACTTCCCAGAAGTAATAAAATATGGAATAGGATAAACTTAAGGCATTCGAACAGAGCATAGGGCTTGAGTATTATCTAGAGTGGTTTGGATCTGATACTGTGATAACATGTACTAGATTTCAAAGTAAGCAAACAACCTAGCAATAAAGTATATGGTGGATGATATTAGGGAAAACATCTTCAAGCATGAAAAGATTATAAGTACAGAAATTTCAATAATCCCAAAGTGAAGTAACAGATACCTGGAATAAGAAGGTACTTTGGGGTCTAACATGTCTATGTAAGATCTTGAAGTCCAACCTTGGGCAATTACCAAGGCTGTCCCTGGTAAGCCTCCCAGAACTAAGTATTTACCATCAGACCAGACCTAGTACAGAGCCAGTCCACTCTCTGATGGGAGCTATCCAAGGACTCAGGTCCCCAGCCCAGCCCTAGCAGCCATGCTACCTATGTCTGCATGTTCACCTTGGGTGCCTCCTTTTGCACAAGCATTCATCCAGGTATTGCTGCTGAGGCCTTCCTACTTTGGAGAAAACTTGAACACCTGCTTTTACACCAACTGAGAATTTTTATTTTGCATATCTTCCCTTTCTAACTGACCCTCAACCCCCAGGCCTGGTTCCACAAAGTAACAGGAGCCTTTTCTTCAGGGTTTTGGTAGCAGGGACAGAATTCTCTTTTGTGTATTGGTACATTTGACCCTTAGTCAGTCTCCTGTTGACAAAATAAGTGCAGCATCAGGGAGTTGGGGCTTTCTCCTTTTGTTTTGCTCCCACTATCTTAGGAAGCCATTAAAAGCCTGACCTTCACTTTCATTTGGTATGTTGTCCAAGCTGACTACTTCAACAACTGGCTGCTCTGCTCGCTCCAGTTAAGTGCTGCTCTGGACAGGTAGCAGAGGACATTTTTAAATGCTGAAGCTAAATTAAGCCTGGATTCTGATTGCCATTCTTGTTTTAAGAAAGCCTCATTCTCTTGGGGCTGGAGAGATAGCCTAGCGATTAAGAGCACCGACGCTCTTGCAGAGGACCCGGGTTCGATCCCCAGCACCCACATGGCGGCTAAGAACCGTCTGTAACTCCAATTCCAGGAGAACTCCAGTTCCAGGGGAATCCGAGACCCTCTTCTGACCTCCGCGGCATTGCACGACACGGGTGCACAGACCTGCATGCAGACAATACATTCATACACATACAAAAATAAATAATAAAAAAAAAAGCCTCATTCTCAATCCTCAGAGACATAAACTACCTCTGCAGAACATTTGGAGAAGGAAAACGTATTCATATTTTAAAACTCAATCTAAATTCTTTAAACAAAGATCAGAGGAGTGTTTCGTTTCGATTTCAAATTCATATACAACATGTTAAAAGCCTTTATTTCAAATTGTAGACAAACTTAGCAAAACTTTCATAATATTAGCATTTATAATGTAAATCCAAGAGATCTCTAATTTTTTATTTCAAAAACACTACAGAAAAATAACGAACAGTAGGGACCTCAAATCTTATACACCCAGGGCAAGGACTGAGCACTTGACAACACTTTAAAAGTGAGGAGATGGGCCTTCATATATACACAGAAGACTCATCCTACCACAAAGATACATGCACATTTATGTTTATTGCAGCTCTCTTCACAATTAGTGAAGACCTGGAACCAATCCAAATGCCCAACTGATGAGTGAGTAACAAAAATGTGGTACTTCTACACAATGGAGTCCTATGCAGTGGTTAAGAAAGATGACATCGTGAGATTTGCAGGTAAATGGATGGAACTAGAAGCCATTATGCTAAGTGAAGTAACAGTCCCAGAAAAACAAATGGGGAATAGTTTCCCTCCTTTGTGGATGCTAGCCCCAAATCCCCCAGTTGAAAGGAAAGCTAAGCATCGTTATTGTTATAATTCTTTTTATCTAAAAGCAACTGTGCTGTTACAATGTGAATCTCTTAATGGGCCTTAGAATTAACCTTCCATATATTTTCAAACATTGTAATTACCACATATGGGTGGAAGGTATGTATTCATATCTTAGAGTAATATAAAATTAAAAAGAAAAAATATGAATTCCTAAATGTATTTCAGAATTAACATACAGTTTATTTCTGAAGGACATAATTCTGGTACATATGTGACCTTTACATAGGCATATTTTGGAACAATACAAATAGGAAGGAACAACAACAACATAGGACTGGGTCAAAGAACTGATTGATAGAGTTAAATTCTGCCCAAAACAATAAACCTCTGCAGAGAAAAAAATTTTAAAGACTGAGAGAAAGCTTCAGGACATGTATGGCAGAATGCATGAACTGGGGTGGGGGTGGGGGGGCAGGGAAAAGGGAGTATATCTAAATCGAACTGAAAAAGGTGTATGAAATACACAAAACATCAATAAAAGTATAAAAAACATTTTTAAGCACAAAGAAAAAAGTGAGGAGATAGGAAAGTACTAAGAGAGGATTTATATACCACCAGGTATTCATCTCTAACGTACTTAGTATTCAACTTATTAAAAAAAAGCAGTGTGTTTGTTTTGTTGTGTATTGATACTGTGATAACCATTGTGACTCCTTATGGGAATACTGCTGCATAGCAATTGCCAGCAAAACTTATCAATCATTGTTTCTCAAATGCTAACAGCTCATTAGTGCAAGTTCCACTCAGAGAACACAAGAAGCTCCCTTCTCTGCTCCACGTCGCAAGTTTATTATGTCCCTGACCATCATCACAGTCCTCAGGCTCATTTTCCCACAGACTCTAAAGTCTGAATAAGAAAATACCCAGTACACAGTAGCCTCTAAAGTTACCAAGTCTGAGTAAGTGAGGAGCACTTACAGTTCTCTTTACCTTATCAATATATGCATCAATATTGCAATATTTACATCACTACCAAGTCCACAAGAAAAGGTCTAGTGTGAAAAAGTTTAGAAATATATTATCAACAATGTCTTAACTTTATATGTAAGATTTTCAAAACTTAATAGCATACTTTCTGCCTCACCTATAAACCTGTGCTATTTTCATAAAGTTACTAAGTAGTTGTTCACTAATATGAGTGTTTATTCCCTAATTTTCTCTAGTTTCACATATTTTGTTAGTCATTATTTGTGTTTCCTGTTGAATAACTTTTAATTTTGAAAGTGAGGTAATTTTACCAGAAGGAAAACCACAAAAATAAAAAATATAATTTCAGTTTTCTTATTTCCTAGTTACACATTTCAGAAAATAAGATTGAGATTTTAAACACTAAGTAAGAAAATAAACATTTATCACTGCTTGAATCCAAAATGCCTCAAGTTCCTGACAGGTTAATGGGGGCCATTATTATTGTTACAGATCAACACTCGTCACTCAATTCAATGTAACTAAAGATGATTTCTGCTCAGCTGGTCACAGGCAGGTAAGGAATAAATGTTTATATTTAAAGGGAATGACTGACATCTGCTGGTATATGAGGGAAATGCATCAGTGTCCACAAACAAACATTACAATTCCTTGGGAACAGAAAATAATGGCAAGGATGGAAAGGATTACAGTACCTAATTCTGTGTGGGTGCACCATGTTGAGTATGATCAAGACAACCAGGTCGAGACTAGGAAAGAACTACAGTGCCTAACTCTGTGTGGATGCACCATGTTAAGTATGATCAAGACAAGCAGGTCTAGAATAGGAAAGGATTACAGTGCCTAATTCTGTGTGGGTGCACCTTGTTGAGTATGATCAAGACAACCAGGTCTAGAATAGGAAAGAACTACAGTGCCTAACTCTGTGTGAGTGCACCATGATGAGTATGATCAAGACAAGCACGTCTAGAATAGGAAAGAACTACAGTGCCTAACTCTGTGTGAGTGCACCTTGTTGAGTATGATCAAGACAAGCAGGTCTAGAATAGGAAAGGATTACAGTGCCTAATTCTGTGTGAGTGCACCTTGTTGAGTATGATCAAGACAACCAGGTCTAGAATAGTCATGCAGCTGCTATAAATAGCATGTGTCTGCTGTCTATGGTTTCTCTATACCTCATTTCTGACTTCTATAGTCTCTGGGTTTCGTGTTTTTTTTTTTTTTTTTTTTTTTTCTCTTTGAGACAGGGTCTTCCTGTAGCCCCAGCTGTCCTGGAACTCGCTCTGTAGACCAGGCTGGCCTTGAACTCACAAAGATCTGCCTGCCTCTGCCTCCTGAGTGCTAGGATTAAAGGCGTGCACCACCACGCCCGGCTGGGTCTCTGGGTTTCTACTACTTTGAGTCTGGCAAGGTCTCTGCAATCAATCCAATAGGCTTTGCCAACCTAGAGTCAAATAATTAATCACAAATGATTAATACCAACGCTTAAACAAAACCTAGCCTCCACATGGGAAAATTATACCATTAAGGTCTTAAATTGAACTTTAAAAGATATTTCATGGGCTGGAGAGGTGGCCTAGCAGTTAAGAGATCCAACTGCTCTTGCAGAGGTTCTATCCCCAGCACCCACATGGCAGCTGAGAATTGTCTTTGGCTCCAGTTCCAGGGGAATCTGACACCCTCTTCTGACCTCCATGGCATTGCATGACACGGGTGGGGTGCACAAACCTACATGTAGACAGTGCATTCATACACATAAAAATAAATAAAAAATTTAAAAAGATATTTCATATTTTGATTTACTAATGAGTCAAGGTGATATATGTTTACTGAGAACCTACTGTCATTTCATTTACACTGTAGTACAATCCCATAACATGGGTATTTTAATTCCATTTTATAGCACTTTTATAATTTATTTTCCATTTATTTACATGTCTTGTTTATTTGATATGAAGTCTTCTTATTCCTCATAGGTACATCAGACTCCTTACTTCATGTAATTTTCCTATACCAGCTGCCAAAGTAACTGTGACCTGACTAAAAGCATGTGCTGGACTTCCAGCTTAACTCCACTTTACAGGTGAGAATCCTGTGTCAGATAGGGAGAGAAAGCTGCAGGATTGACACAGGTTCTCATAGCACAGATGCAATGCACTGTTCAATTCCTGGACTCCAGTGTTTGTGCTTTCCACCATAGAAAGCTACTTCAAGGGACACTGCCACTGTTACTATCATTTTTACCATTTCTTAACTGCGTAAACTCTAGAAAAGATAATAGATATTTTCCACAAATACTACATAAGACCTTCATTCTTCAATCATGATTTGGTCCTAGTCTACAGACTCTATATATGCAACTGTTCTAGGACAGTAAGAGAGTACTCCTCTACGAGTCAAGATAACTCATCTTTCCCCAGTTTCCTCACTGGTACAGGATAGAAAAAAATGAACTTATGGACTTAGTTGTTCAGTTCATTATTATTCTGTGATAACACACTCATAAATGAATAATGGATATACTCAATGTTAATTGTACATTAATTAATTGAAAGTATTATTTACATTTTAGAATTCTTATTTTCTTTATAATGTTTCAAGGTAATTGACTAGGAGGTCTGTACCTACACATGGGTCTATCTTTAGATGCACACTATACTAGCAGTTGGGAGGCAGAGGCAGGTGGATCTCTGTGAGTTCAAGACCAACCTGGTTTACAGCATGAGTTGCAGGACAGCCAGAGCTACAGAGAGACCCTGTATCAAAAAAAAAAAAAAAAAAAAAAAAAAAAAAAGAAAGTAAAATAGAACACCTGATTTCTAGGAAGGACTAGATGCACACTCATTCAAGATGTTATTTCTCCTGATTAAGCATGGGTAAAATTTTAGCTTTGTGTTATTTTATATAATCTTTAAATAGCCTGAAAATAAAATGTGTGCTTTTCTCTAGCCATTATTAGAACTTAAAACACATTTTAAAGTTTCTAGAAAATGATGTGTATGCTGAAATATCATTTATTTGCACTTCAACCCAGAATATCAGCTATTATACCAGTTCCTTATAGAGTTAACAGTTTTCAAATTTTGAAGATAAATTTTGGTTATCTTACCTCTAAAATAAATAAAATATCCTAAATTCAGATTTAAATATTAATATATGATGAGAAAATGACACTATAAATGTTTTCTGTATACATAGTCAAATTCCTGTATTTAAAAAAAAAGATTCAGCAGGTTGAATCTTGAACACAATGGCACCACCTAGTGGAAATCAGCCACAAATGCTCTAGCTTTTGATTTGATTAATCCTGTTTTTTTTAAATTATGTTCTTTTTTATTGACATTTTGTATATTTCATACATCATTTTCAGTCCAATTTGGATACATTTCTCTCTCCCTGCCCCTTCCCCCTCCCATTTATGCATTCTGCCATACATGTCTTGCATCTTTCTCTCAGTGTTTCTAAGGATACTTTTTTTTCTTCAGAGGATTATTGTTTTGAGCAGAATTTAACTGTACCAGTCAGTTCTTTGACCCAGTCCTTATGTTGTTGTTGTTCCCTCCCCTTTGCATTACTCCAAGTTATATCTGTTTAGACAACACATATATATCAAAATTATGACCTTTGGGAATAAACTGTATGTTAATTCCAAAATATGTTTTAGGGTTCACATTTTTCCTTTTAATTTTATATTATACTAGAATATGAATATATATATTCCACCCCTATACGTAATTAAAATGTCTGAATATAATTTTAGAGTCCCTTAAGAGATTCACATTGTAACACCCAGCTGCTTTCAGATACAAAGGAATATAATAATAAAGTTGTTCAGTATGCCTGACAACTGAGGATTTGGTGTCAGCATCCACATATGAGGGAAACTATTCACCTTTTTTATTCTGGGACTGTGTTACTTCACTTAGCATAATGGCTTCGAGTTCCATCCATTTACCTGCAAAGTTCATGATGTCATCATCCCTTACTCCTGCATAGAACTCCATTGTGTAGATGTACCACATTTTTATTATCCAGTCATCAGTTAAGGGGTATTTGGGTTGGTTCCAGCTCTTGGCTATTGTGAAGAGAGCTGCAATAAACATAACTGTGTATGTATCGTTGTGGTAGGATGAGTCTTGTGGGTATATACCCAGGAGGGTTATGACTGGGTCAGGTGGTAGGCTCATTTTGAGTATTTTAAGGATTCTCCACAGTGTTTTCCATAGTGGTTGTATGAGTTTACATTCCCACCAGCAATGGATGAGTGTTCCCCTTTCCCCACAACCTCTCCAGCATTTGATGTCTTTCGTTTTCTTGATCATGACCAATCTTATTGGAGTGAGATAACTTAGAGTGGTTTTAATTTGCATTTCCTTAATTAATAACATCGTTGAGCATTTTTTAAAGATGTTTCTCAGCCATCTTTACTTACTTATTGGTGAAGTCTCTGTTCAGCTCTTTACTCCATTCTTTTGAGTAGGTCATTTGTTTTCTTACTTCTTTGTTTTTTAAGTAGTCTATATATTCTGGATGTTAATGCTCTGTCAGATGTATCAGTGGTGAAGGTTTCCTCCCACTCTGTGGGTTTTCTCTTCATTTCCTCGATTGTTTCCTTAGCTATACAGAAGCTTTTGTGTTTGATGAGGTCCCACTTGTCCACTGTTGACCTTATTTCCTGGGCAGCTGCTGTTTGGTTTAGAAAGCCTTTTCCTATACCTATGTATTGTAGGTTGCTGCCAACTTTTTCTTCTATCATCTTCAGGGTTTCAGGTTTCAGGTTGAGATCTTTGATATACTTGGAGTTGATTTTTGTACAGGGTGAGAGGTAGGGTTTTAATTTTGTTCTTCTACAAATGGTGATCCAGTTTTGCCAGCACTATTTGCTGAAGATTCTATCTTTCCTCCATTGAACTTTCTTGGCCCCTTTGTCGTATATGAGGTGACTGGAATTATATGAGCTCAAGTCTGGATCTTCAATTTTCTTACATTGATCAGAAGATCTGTTTTTGTGCCAGTACCAGGCTTTCTTTATGACTATAGCCCTATAATATAGCTTGAAGTCTGGTAAGGAAATCCCTCCTGTATTGTACTTTTCGCCCAGGGTTGCTTTAGCTATTTGGGGTTTTTTGTTTTTCCATATGAATTTGAGGATTTTTTTCAAGTCTATGAAAAACCTCATGGGGATACTAATTGGGATTGCATTGAGTCTACATATTAATTTGCATAAAATGGACATTTTTACTATATTAATTTTTCCAATCCATAAGCATGGGAGATCTTTCCATCTTTTGATGTTTTCTTCAATCTCCTTCAGGGTTTTAAATTTTTTGTTATAGAGTACTTTGGTGACTTTGGTTACGTTTATTCCCAAGTATTTTATTTTTTGAGGCTATTGCTATTGGAAAGGTATCCTTATATTCCTTCTCCAGTTGCTTATTGTTGGTGTAAAGGAAGGCTACTGATTTTTCTAGGTTTATTTTGTATCCTTCCACTTTACTGAAACTTTTAATCATTTCTAGGAGTTTTCTGATGGAGTTTTTGGCATTCCTTAAGTCAACTATCATATCATCTGCAAAAAGGGATAGTTTGACTTCCTCTTTTCCAATTAGTACTTCTTTAATTTCCCTTTCTTGCCTTATTGCCCTAGCAAGCATTTCAAGCACTACATTGAAGAGGAGTGGCAATAGGGGGAAGACTTGCTGGGTTACTGCTTTTAAGGGGAATGCTTTCAATTTTTCTCCATTTAGTATGATGTTGGCAGTGGGTCTGTTGTATATGGCTTTGATTACAATGAGGAATGTTCCTTCCAGTCCAATTCCCTCTAGGACTTTAAGCATGAAGGGATGTTGGATTTTGTCAGAGGCTTTTTTTGCATAAATTGAGATGATTGTGTGGTTTTTGTCTTTCAGTCCATTTATATGTTTTGTGGTAGTTACTGATTACATATGTTGAACCATCCCTGCCATTTGGTCATGATAAATGACCTTTTAGATGTGGGTCTGCATGCGATTTGCAAGTATTTTGTTGAGAACTTTTGCATCTGTGTTCATTAATGAGATGGGTCTATAGTTTTCTTTCTTGTTTGTGTCCTTGCCTGGTTTTGGTATTAGAGTGATGCTGGCTTCATAGAAGGAATTTGGGAGATTTCCCTCTGTTTGTATACTTCTGAACAGTTTGAGTAGTAATGGTTGTAAGACCTCTTTAAATGTTCTATAGAATTCTGCTGTGAAACCATTTGGGCCTGGGCTTTTTTTAGTTGGGAGGTTTTTTTTATTAAATCTTCAATTTCCTCAAGTATTATGGCTCTGTTTAAAATGTCATTCTCTTCTTGATTAACCTTTTTTGAATCCCCAGAATTTCAGATATTCATCCATTTCTCTTAGTAGAGTATCAGTTTTTGAAGTATTTAGTAGAGTATCAGTTTTTGAAGTATTCTTTAACGAACGTCTGGATCTTTTATCTGTTGTGATGTTTCCCCTTTCATCAGGAATGCTATTGATTTCGAGTTGCTCTTTCTTTCTTTTGGTTAACTAGGCTAGAGGTCTGTCTATTTTGTTTATCTTTTCAAAGAACCAGCTTTGGGATTCATTGATTTTTATTTTTTGGTTTTGTTTGTTTGTTTGTTTGTTCCTATTTCATTGATTTCTGCTCTAATTTTTATTTCTTCCTGTCTATTTGGTTTAGGGTTCATTTGTTGTTATCTCTCCATTGTTTTTAGCTGTGGTGTTAGATTGTTTACTTGTTCTTTTTCTTTTTTTAAAAAATGTGGGCACTTAGGGCTATAAATTTCCCTCTTAGGACTTTAAATGTATCTCACAGGTTGTGTTGTGTTGTATTGTCTTTTTTGTTTAGTTCCATGAATGTTTTTATTTTGTCATTTCTTCCCTGACCCACTCATAATTCAGGATTGTGTTGTTCCATCTACATGTGTTCTTGTCCTTAGTAGGGCTTATCCTGGTGTTAGTATTGAGCTTTATTGAACTTTATTGCATGAAATAATTTCAATCATTTTGTATTTGTCAAGATTTCTTTTGTGTCCCAGTATGTGCTCAGTTTTGGAGAATGTTCCATGAGGTGCTGAGTAGAAAGTATATCCTCTGGTGTTTGGGTGGAATATTCTGTAGATATATGTGAGGTCCATTTGGTGTATTGTATCATTCAGTTCTGGTGTCTGTTTTTGTTGTTGTTGTTGTTGTTGTTGTTGTTGTTGTCCAGTTGACCTATCCAAGGGACTCAGTGGGGCAGAGAATTCCCCCACTATGAATGTGCTGGAATTAATCTGTGCCTTGAGTTCCTGAAGGAATGTGTTTATAAAGTTTGGTGCACCAGAGTTTGGTGCATAAACATTTAAGATGCTCCAAAACATTTAAGCTTATTTTTTTAAGGATTGCTGCTATTTCCAGTGCACTCCAATTACTAGTCCAGTGGTAGAAAGGAATTGCAGGAGCCTCCTTGACATAAGTATTTATTTTATATAATGCTGATTTTGCTTCAATATAAACTTAAGCTGTTTATAATATGTACTGAACCATCTGATTGTAAAAATGTTAAATATCTAACCATGATCATTTTCTTGATTTCCAAACTCTAAATTAAAGACATTGGCAAATGTTCTTTAGTGCAGATGAAATGGACTGGATGAAATGTCACCTTTCATTGAACAATATAAAAACTGTAAGCTCTGAATCAAGCTAACCTGGAATAGCCTAGCAACACATTCTTCTTCACCAGCTCAGGGACAGTGGGTTGCGGTTCACTGATCTAAAGCATGACACAATACGTTATTTGTGGGATCCTCTTAAAAGGATCTATCTATAGTATCTATACAGATTGCACATGCATTCATTTTTAATAACAGCTCTTATATTCTCATTTTATGCCTTCTTGTTTTCACTCTGTTCCTATGTGCTCATTTTCAGTGGTCTTGCAAGAACTCGTACATCCTTTTGAAATGACTTCCACACACCAAACTAAGTCCCAGTGTTACACCAACTTTCTCTTTCTTGCTAATTCTCTCACTGTTCTTTCCTAAATGGTTCTGGCAATCTGCTTCATGCTGTGCCCACTTGTATGAGTATATAATGTTGTATTACCACTGTATTGCTCTTAACAATGTTGTATTAAAATTCTCCTCTAAGCTAATTCTAGGTGACAAGAAGACTAAGTTCCTGGAGGTAAACAAGCAGCTTCTTTTTTAATTTTTTTTTTATTTTTGTATGTGTATGAATGTACTGTCTGCATGTAGGTTTGTGCACATGTGTCGTGCAATGCCTCAGAGGTCAGAAGAGGGTCTCAGAATTCCCCTGGAACTGGAGTTCTCCTGAAATTGGAGTTACAGATGGTTCTTAGCCGCCATGTGGGTGCTGGGGATCGAACCCGGGTCCTCTGCAAGAGCAGATGGTGTTCTTAACCACTAGGCTATCTCTCCAGCCCCACAACCAGCTTTTTGTAAAGAGTCACTAGGAAGAATATTTCTTTCTAGAACAGATTTGTTCTATAACCCTAATTAGCAACCCAATTCAAAAAGAAAAAAAAATAGATTACAAAAGTGAGAAAGCTTTTAACTGCAATACTGTTCTTATTGTATAGGTTGCAAACATAATCCTCCTACTCAAAGATGGTCTGAAAGACTAGCACTGCCTCATTCACCAGCTTTCTTGTCCTCATTCCTATTCTTCTTCCTCCCCTCTACCTCCTAATCCTAATTTTGCCTCAAAACTCTGGATGTGTGTGCTGAGACTGAGTTTCCAGATGCCAAGTATGCTGGTTCAATTACAAAGATCAGGACCCTGCTAACTTCTCTGATATGCATTATCATTATAAAGTAAACATGTTATTTAGCTTCTAAAATTTGGGGTTATTTATATTTGTAAAATAACACATCCAATCCTGATGAAAAACATTAATTAAATGTAAAGTCTGTATAGTAATATATATATATATATTGGTAATGGAATAAACTCAAACTTCAATATACTAGAAGCAAAAAAATGGGAGCACTGCCTCATCCTCAGGGTTATACAATTCTCATTCCCAGAAGATGCTACATATTTATGTGAAACAAAACTTTCTGACACATTAAACAAAATCACAGACTCTGTGGATATTTAACCTGACCACAGCTGCACCATCTGTAAAATCATTGAATAATGTCTTTATCCATCTAAAAGTAGGTGTAGCGATCATCAAGTTCCCTTCTTATCATAAAATGCATGATTGTATAAATGAAGTGATTATATTCTATAGAAAATAATACCAACGTTACTGAACTGCAATGTATGCACTATTTCTTTAAGATAGAAGGAATGTGGCCTGGCAATAAAAAGAAACAATCTAGGGAATGAATATATAAAGATGTGAAATGCATTTAGGTCATATACAAATAAGAGTGGAGTGGGTCTGTGAGACCCAGGCTCCATTATAATTTAAAATCTGACCATATTCCTCTACTTTTTAAGTTGGGAAAATTGCTAACATTTGCACCCATTATCAAAGATTTGAAGCATAAAAATATGGCTAAGCACAACATATCCATTACTAACATGTTAATTAAATATCTATAGAAATTGGATTCAATGCATCAATTGTGTGATGCTTTCAAGAATGAAGGATATGGACCTCATTAAATGCAAAAGCTTCTGTACATCAAAAGAAACAATCAAGGAAGTGAAGAGAAATCCCACAGAGTGGGAGGAAACCTTCACTGCAGAAACATCTGACAAAGCATTGATTTCCAGAATATATAAACTACTCAAAAAACAAAGAAGAAAGAAATGACCCACTCAATAGATGGAGCAAAGAGCTGAACAGAGACTTCACAATTGAGGAATTAGAGATGTCTGAGAAACACCTCAAGAAGTGTTCAACATCACTAATCATTAAGGAAATGCAAATCAAAACCACTTTAAGATATCATATTACTCCAATAAGACTGGCTAGGATCAAGAAAACAAATGATACCAAGTGCTGGAGAGGTTGTAGGGAAAGGGGAACACTCATCCACTGCTGGTGGGAATGTAAACTCGTACAGCTACTATGGAAAGCAGTATGGAGAACCCTTGGAAGACCTGGAATGAACTTACTACCTGATCCAGCCATACCACTCCTAGGCATGTACCCTCAAGACTCACCCGACCGCAGAGATACATGCCCAGCCATGTTTATTTCAGCTCTCTTTACAATAGCAAGGAGCTGGAACCAACCCAAATGCCCCTCAACTGATGAGTGGATAGAGAAAATGTGGTACATCTACACAATGGAGTTCTATGCAGCAGTAAAGAAAGACAACATCATGAGCTTTGCAGGAAAATGGCTGGAGCTAGAGGACATCATGCTGAGTGAAGTAACACAGTCCCAGAAAAACAAACGACAGATGGTATCCCTCATCTGTGGATGCTAGTGCCAATTACCTAGTTGTAAGTATTTCTTGTGCATGGCCCCTTGAGCTTTTGTCCAAAGCAGTTGGGAGTGATGCATATTGGAAACAACAAAAACAACAACAACAACAACAACAATAGAAAGGACTGCATTGAAGAACTGACTGAAACAGTGAACTTCTGCTCAAAACAGTCAACTTCCACATGGAGAATATTGAGAAAGACTGAGAAAGAGATGAAAAGCATGTTTGGCAGAATGCATGATCTCTGGTGGGGTTGGGGAATGGGGGGGGACACGGGTCTAGATTTGATAAATAAATTAATTACTTAATTAATTAATTTTTAAAAAGAAAAGAAAAAGAATGAAGGATACAATACCAAATTATCTTTTCTAAGTTTATGGAGGCAATAGGGCTTTTTCCATTTGGGTTTATTTGTATAATCAATTACTTAAATAAACATTATACAATATTATAAACATTTTCCAAGTTGGATACTTGGATTAAATCCTGCTCTGATCCTGGACTGATGGTATACAATTCTTTTTGTATAGTTTTACTGAATTTTTGAGTATTTAATACATAACATTTAATCATCGTTAAACCTCCTTCCCCACTGGCACCATCTCATAAGCCCCCTACTGGATTTCTTGCTATCATGTACTTTAAGGCCTGTTGAGTCAAGTTACTATCCCCAGATGTCCCTTACTCAGTGCAAATTCATCCAGTGGGTTCTAGTCAGCCAATCTAGAGTCATTCCCACAAACAAACAAACAAACAAACACAGCTCTTCCTCATCTAGTAGAAATCAGGTGCTCAATAGTTCTTTGGTCAAGACTGGGGCCTGCTACCCAATTCTATAGCTCTATGCTGGGTTTTTGTCTGCTTGAGTTTTCATGAGTCTTGAGCATGCCGTCACCTTTGCTGTAAGCTCACATGAGCAATGTCCCAGGAGCCTGTAGGACTCTATATAGTACCAATGACATTTTTCTTCTCCATTTTTCTTGTTTCACCAGCTCCCAAATCTGCATGGTAACCTCCTTGAGTTTCCCAAATTTTTCACTTTTCTCACAAAGTATATGAAGTTGAACACAAAGGCCCACTATTCAACACAGCCAAGAAGTCACGGCAACAGGAGCTTGAAGCAGCTATTCACGTCTATGGGCAAGAACAGAGATACATGAATGCATGCATGCTTGTTTGCTTGCTTGCTAGTGTTCAGTTCCATTTCTCCTCTTTTCTACAATTCATAATCCTCTTGCCAAGGGAATAGTGTTGCTCACAGTAGCATGTGTCTTCCCACATCAATCACTTCAATTAAGACAGTCTCCACAGATATTCCCATGGTTCAATCCAAAGTAAACAATCCCTCATGGAGACTTTCTTCCCAGGTGATTCTAGGTTGTGTCACATTGACAATTAAAGCTAATTATTAGAAATGGGAGCTCATATATTTTCACTGACTTAAGTTTTGCTACAATTTCTCTGCAGTACAATATGATATATAGTATACAAATATTGAATAACATTTTAACTCTCCTACTTCAGAAATTCTCTGCCCAGGTAAATAATTATAATTACATATAAACACATATACCCATTAAGCTGTCTTTAATATTACATTTAAGAAATCCTGAATTCTAATATGTTAAATTACTTCATATTGGTAATCAATGTAAGTTAGTGATATACAAGAATATTGAACACTAAATCTTCATTATATAGTAAGTAAAATATATATTGGAAAAGAACAAATAATTTTAAATCTCATTTTATATTACTTATAACATACATCATAATATCCACTTTATGTGTATAAACATCAATATGCTATATATTAGAAAATGTCCATATGCATATCAATTAGCATATGTTAATCTGTCGGCTCTTTTAACCATTGATTTTCCGGGCTGCATGTCATTATCATACTCTTTATCTACTCACAGTCTATAATTCATGAACTGAGAGTACTTCTAAAACAAGATTCTCAGCTATATGAAACACATTAAATAAAAATAAAACAAAGTAACTATCTTTTTAAAAAACCCAAGACAACAGAAAGTCTTACCAGAAGAATAAATCAAATGGAAAATAGAGGAAGATTTAATGTTAAACTTTAAAAATTGGAATGCTCAAGCAAATGTGAAAAAAACCACTGGAATTGAGCATGCAGGGGCTATGGAAAATCATGAAAAGACCAAATTATACATCAAAGCCATTGAAAAAGGAGAAGAATCTCGGGTCAATGCACTGAGCAGATCTTAGGATTACAGAAGATTTTTTTTTCTAATTTAAGGAAAGACATCCAAATACAAGAAACACACAGAACACCAAATGAATATATCAGAAAAGAAACTTTCCATGACATATAATGTTAAAAACACTAAATATACAAAGAAAGGGTACTAAAAACCCCAGGAGAAATACAACCAGTTACTTTTAAAGAAAAATCCAAACAGATATAAATAATCAGTAAGACTAGAAAAACTGTACTGCAGACATAGAACTTGAGATCTTAGTAAAAAGACAAAAAGAAAAAAGAGAGTACTGTTGTTTGGCCTGTCTTCAATTCTTACTGGCAAGTGCATCTATTCTGTGGCTGCCACTGCTTTTGGTACTCCTCAAAGACATGAGACACAGCTTTTTAACCTTCCAATATGGACTGAGGACTCATGTCTTTCCAAGAATCCTCCAAACCTTCAATGCCAGATGGGGACTACTGAGATACCCAGCTTGTGGACTAAACAGCTAAGGGGATGTCAGCATGGTCAGAATATAGACTGCCACTGTTGGACTACCTGGGCTGTATCATGGAGGCCAGTGCAGGGGGATCAAGACAGGCTGCATGCTTACAGGAGGACTTCATTTGGGGGACCATGAGAGAAAAAGACCCCAATATGGAGCAAAAGTGCAGGATTGATGATTGTTTGAGTTTGCCAAGGAGGAACCTTAGAGCACTTCCTTAAGGAAAACATGACATCTTTTAGGAAAAAAAATCCTCCAATTCAAGTGATATGTGTGTGTATGTATGTATGTATGTATATATTTATGCATATATAACTATATATAACTATATATAACTATATATAACTATATATAACTATATATAACTATATATAACTATATATAACTATATATAACTATATATAACTATATATAACTATATATAACTATATATAACTATATATAACTATATATAACTATATATAACTATATATAACTATATATAACTATATATAACTATATATAACTATATATAACTATATATAACTATATATAACTATATATAACTATATATAACTATATATAACTATATATAACTATATATAACTATATATAACTATATATAACTATATATAACTATATATAACTATATATAACTATATATAACTATATATAACTATATATAACTATATATAACTATATATAACTATATATAACTATATATAACTATATATAACTATATATAACTATATATAACTATATATAACTATATATAACTATATATAACTATATATAACTATATATAACTATATATAACTATATATAACTATATATAACTATATATAACTATATATAACTATATATAACTATATATAACTATATATAACTATATATAACTATATATAACTATATATAACTATATATAACTATATATAACTATATATAACTATATATAACTATATATAACTATATATAACTATATATAACTATATATAACTATATATAACTATATATAACTATATATAACTATATATAACTATATATAACTATATATAACTATATATAACTATATATAACTATATATAACTATATATAACTATATATAACTATATATAACTATATATAACTATATATAACTATATATAACTATATATAACTATATATAACTATATATAACTATATATAACNAAAAAAAAAAAAAAAAAAAAAAAAAAAAAAAAAAAAAAAGAGAGAGAGAGAGAGAAATTCCTCTTACCTTCAAAAACAGGAATCACCTTAAAGTGAAAAGATGGAAAATAATATTCAAAGCAAAAGATATTAACAAGCAGGTGTTGCTATCCTACTATCAGACAAAAGAGACTTCATATTGAAATTCATCAGAAGGAGCTGGAGAGGTGACTCAGCAGTTAAGAACACTAGCAGCTCTTGCACAGGAACCAAGTTCAGTTTCCAGCACCCGTATAGCAACAACACTGTCCATAACTCCAGTTCCAGGGCACCCAACAGCTCTTCTGACTTCTGTGAGCATCACATGACATGGGTGTACTTACAAATATGCAGGTGATACACTCATGCACAGAAAATAAAAATAATAAAGTGTTTAAAATTAATTAGAAGAGATAATGACAGTCACTTCATTCAGATAAAGGGATCAATCTATCGAGAAGACATTACAGATATGAAGATAAATGCACCAAATTCTGGTGCACCAAATTCATAATAAGAGTCTAAACCATGTTTATTGCAGCTCTCTTCACAATAGTGAAGAGCTGGAATCAAACCAAATGCCCCTCAACAGACGAGTGGATGATAAAAACGTGGCACATCTACACAATGGAGTACTATTCAGCGATAAACAAAGATGACATTATGAACTTTGCAGGTAAATGGATGGATCTCGAAGCCATTATGCTAATTTAAGTAACACAGACCCAGAAAAACAAACTGCAAATGGTTTCCCTAACACCAAATCCCCCAGATGAAAGGCAAGCTGAACAACATTATTGCTATATTTCTTTTTATCTGAACGCAACTATGTTGTTACAATGGGTTTGTCATCAGACAAAAACGGTGTCTGGTTTATTAAGAGGGAGAGGCTAAGGGCAAAGCCAAGCCCCGCAGTGAGGTACCCACAATGCTTGGGTGCCCGTGACACTCCTGAGAACATGCACCACAGAACTCTGGAATGCCACTGGTGTCATGTTCGGGCCAGGATCACATAAAAAGCCCACCACGCCAAGCTGGGGCTCTCTTGCCATTTTGTCATCATGGATGGAGGACATAGAATTCATGACAGGTCTCCTGGCAGCCATTTTGGGAAAGGAGAATCACTGCTGGTCATGTAAGAGATGTCTCCGTTCACTTTGTAGGCCAGCCTAATAAACTCTCTAGTCTAAGACTGGAGAGTATGCTCATTGCTTTGCTGAGTAACTGGAGAACTAATACTGGCAGGGGAGGGGCCTATGAGTGTGCCCCACTCCTACCCCATCCCTGCCCCCAGGAAAAATCTTTGCAACAGAACTGGGTCAGTTAGGATTAGCCAAAAGCAAGAAGATCTCAGGAAAAGTGATGGCTGGCTATCTTTTCTGCGGAAAGCCACTAACTGCAATAAAGCTAGAGGAAAATGCAGAGGGAATCCTGACATGGTGGATTGAGTGGGGACCACCTCATGATTATGGAGATGCTTTGAAAACCACAGAGGGCCTAGACCAGACTTTATGAGCCCTGAAAATATCAGATCAAAGGTGGGAGATGCAGCAAGCCATGGCTGAGGTGGCCTGCATATCACTGCATGTTATTAAGGAGATATTCCAATTAGGAGAGATGGCCCAAAGAGAGAGTAAAGATGTAAGGGAAAAGTTGGAGCAAGAAAAACCTAAGAGGCTGGCCTCCTCAGTACTGGCCTCTGACCTTGCCAGGAACTTGCATAAAGAAGAAAAGGAGGTCTTTTTGCAGCTGGAAGACCCAGGGGGAGAGTGACATAGGAAAAGTGCCAGATTCCCCCATGAGTTTGACCTTTAACACAAAGAAAGGAAAAATCCATGTCTCAGCATGCTAATGGTGGCTTTAGTGACAGCCTGGTGCAGGAAACTAAGACAGCCAGAGAATATTCAGCATTGGAGTTGTTGAAATTGGGAGAAACTTTCAAGCAGGCAGTGAAGGAGCCCCTCACCACCTGGCCTGTAAGCCTGTGGGACCTGGGAGTGGGGGGAATTATCTTAAATACTGCAGAAGCAGGAAAGCTGAGTAATATAACCCTGACTTGAGACATAAGCTGCATAGCCTGAGATAGCACAAGGGGAATAAGTTCCTAATGGATTGGCTAATAAGAGCCATTAGAGACACACTGTTAGCCCCCACAGAGGTTCCCATAAATACAGGGGGGTAGAAAATGATAGGAGATGGGTAAGTACTACTGAGGGAACTAGGTGGGAGAAAAGCAATATGTATTGTGCCCAGTTCTGTGGGACAAATAGGGCTGTTTTTACCAGTGATTTAAGAAAAAGCTTGATTGAACAAGGACCTTGAGAGTGGTAGGAAACTTTAATGGCTGTGCTGTATCTCTTGATGGGACAGAGTCTTTATAATGAAGGAGAGGCTTTGTCAAACTTAGATGACTTAAACCAACATGTAAAGTATGTCTGCAGAGGAGTGAAGCAACCTAGAGAAGATATAAATGTAAAAAGAAAAAAAAAGGAAGTCGGCCTGGGTTGCTAGGAGGCAAATACAGCAGGATCTACATCAAGCTCAAGTTCCTAAAGAAAAAAAAAATGTTGAAAGCAAAATTCTGTGCTGAAAAGCCTCCAGGTTAAACAGAGTACCATTCTTTGCTGAGAAATATCTTGCTTTGTGTGGAAGCAGTTTACCCAGCTGAGGCCTCCCTCCAGCAGCTAGATGGTGTTAGTAAAAAGAAAGCAGGTGTTGTGACTACAGCTAGTAGTCAGGCCCATGTCCTGCCAGACTCACCAAACCAGCAAATAAAGCAGAGGCAAAGGGAGACCTATTCTTCCTTGGCCCTGTGCAATGCTAGGCAGTTTGAGTCAGGCCCAATGAGTCTAGCAAAGCTAAAGAAATACAGGGAGGCTGCATGTAATAACCCCAGGATACCAAATGATTTGAGAAAATTACTACAGATGCTGAAAAGATAACTAAATTAATGCCTCTGATTCATGCTATTGTAGCCAACATCAATCTTCTGAGATAACAATTGATACGAATAGAGAAAATCTCACCATGCTATGTTGGACCTGGTTTACATTTGATTTAATATCGAATGTTAATGTCTGAGTGTTTTACAGATGTGAGATTGGTTGGAGAGATATCAAATACACCTGAAGAAACAAAGATAAATGTAAATCCATTAAGAGGGTAACAGGGCAAGGTATAATGATGGAATCTTTGGGAGCTTTATGGCTAACAGACATATTAGTAGATGAAGACTCCAGAACCAGATGTGGGCTGCCCTATCAAGAGCTTTTGCTCAGGGAGGTTCTCAAGGCTCCCAAAACAAAGGCTATTTGACTATAACATAAGGTGTACACAAGAAGTCGTTAATAAGACCCTACTACTGAAGATATGGTGTGATGTGACCATGAGAAAGAAAAATTATGCTGAGACCTTGCGCTGCAAATGGACGGCTGACCTTCATGGTGCCAGGGAGCACTACACAAATCACTGGAAAGAAATGGTCTCTGAAGCTCTACTACAGACCTCATGGGCTGCACTTTTATATGCCAAAGAAGATGTAGTGCAATGGTGGCAGCCTGGTAAATGTACACCCAGGAAAATTCCAATTGGATCTAGGGCCTGCTCCCTGGGGTTGTGTAGGACAGACAACTGATACTGTAAGCTTGGGACTCCCTAGTAGCAGGAGACTTGAAAACTCCTGTCATCCTGTTTTTAAAGAGCTGTGATGCCCTGACTGAGATACCACCCAAGCATTTGGGTTTTATTGTTTGTTTGTAATAAAATATTTTATTGGTGTTTTCTCAGTCCAATTTAGATATACTCCATTTTCCATGCCCCCCACCCCATCCCAGTTCATGCATTCTGCCATACATGTCTTAGATTTTTTTCCTCAGTTTTTTTTTAAAGTTTTTCTCTGCAGAGGTTTATTGTTTGGGCAGAAGTTAACTGTTTTAGTCAGTTCTTAGATCCAGTCCTTCTGTCATTGCTGTTCCCTGCCATTGTATTGCTCCAAAGTATGCCTACATATATGGCACAGATATATCAAAATTATGACCTCTGAACATAAACTGTTTGCTAATTCCAAAATATACTTATGCATTCACCTTTTTCCCTTTAGTTTTATATTATTCTAAAATATGAATAGATACCCTCCACACATATACCACAATTATGAAGTCTGAAAATAAGTGGTCAGTTAAATCTAGATTCCATTGAGGGACTCACATTATAACAGCATATTTGCCTTCAGATAAAAAGAAATATAGCATCAACTTTGCTCAGCTTGCCTTTAAACTATGGATTTGGTGCTAGCATCCACAAATGAGGGATACCATTCATTATTTGTTGTTCTGGGACTGTGCTACTTCACTTACCATAATGGCTTCAAGTTCCATCCATTTACCTGCAAAATTCATAATGCCATCTTTCTTTAATGCTGCATAGATTCCGTTGTGTTGATGTACCACATTTTCTCTATCCACTTGTAGGTTGAGGATCACTTGGGTTGCTTCCAACTCTTTGCTATTGTGAACAGAGCTGCAAGAAACATCAGTGTGCATGAATCTCTGTGATAGGATGAGGCTTGTGGGTATATACTCAGGAGTGGTATGACTGGATTCAGGTGATAGGCTCATTTTCAGTTTCTTGATAGTTCTCCACACTGCTTTCCATAGGGATTGAACAAGTTTGCATTCCCATCAACAGTGGACAAATGTTCCCCTTTCCCCACAACTTCTCCAGCATTTGGTATCCTTTTGTTTTCTGGATCATAGCTAATCTTACCAGAGAAAGATGAAATCTTAATTTGCATTTCCTTAATTATTAATGATATTGAACACTTATTAATATGTTTCTCAGCCATCTTTACTTCCTTATTGGTGAAGTCTCTGCTCAGCTGTTTAATCCATCTTTTGACTAGGTCATTTGTTTTCTTCCTCCTTTGATTTTTGAGTAGTTTATAAACTCTGTATGTTAATGCTCTGTCAGATGTATCACTGGTGAAGTTTTCCTCCCACTCTGTGGGATTTCTCTTCACTTCTTTGTTTCTTTTGCTGCATAGAAGCTCTTGAGTTTAATAAGGTCCCATTTGTCAATTGTTGACCTTATTCTTTTTGCAGCTGCTGTCTGGTTTAGAAAATCTTTTCCAGGACACGGTGCTTAGTGGACCTAATTTGGTGACCATGGGAAGGGAAAACCCCAATGTAGAGCACAAAGGCAGAATTGATAGTTGTTTGGGGTTGCCAAGGAGGAGCCTTCAAACATGAAATCTTTCAGCCTAATAAGGAAAAATTCATAAGCTGAAGATGCTAAAACATATATGTGGCATGCATATATGCATATTTTGGAGTGATGCAAATTGGAAGGAATAACAACAAGAAGAAGAAGACTGGGTCAAAGAACTGACTGAAATGGTGAACTGCTCAAAACAGTAAACTTCTGCATTGAAAATTTTAAAAGAGCCTGAGAAAAAAGATGAAAAACATGATTGGCAGAATGCATGAGCTCTGGTGGGATGCGGGGCAAGGAAGGGGGCATAGATTTGATTGGAAATTTTGTATGAAACGCACAAATGTTCAATAAAAATTGGCTTTGAAAAGTCTTTTCCTACGCCTATGTCTTATCGTTTACTACCAACATTTTCTTCTATCATTTTCAGAGTTTGGGGGTTCACATTAAGGTCTTTGATCCATTTGGAGTTGATTTTTGTACATGGCAAGACGTAGGGGTTTAGTTATATTCTTCTACAAGTGGTGTTCCAGTTATGCCAACACCATTTGCTGAAGATGCTGTCTTTCCTCCATTGAGTCTTCTTGGCCCCTTTGTCGAATATGAGGGGGCTGAAATTGGATGTCCTCTGATTTGGATCCTCAATTTCCTTCCATTAATCTACAGGTCTGTTTCTGTGCCAATACCAGGCTGTTTTATGACTATAGCCCTAAGAGAGAAGGTCCAGGAGATAAACTCAAGTTTAATATTGTAACTCAAGGTTTTTTATACAACCCTTTGCATGGGCTGGGACACATACTCACAATTGGGGGCTGGGGCAGGCAACTGTGACAAGGGAACCTCGGGCTATATTACAGAACAAAGTTCCTTCCTAAGAGATCAAAGACAGCCCAGGCTTCACAGGTCTGTGAGGATAACAGCAGGGGTCAAGGCTTGAGCTAACTGCTTTTACTTGCTTCTGCCAAAAGAATGCCTACATTTGTGTTTGTGTCCATAGCATACTTGTTAAAATGGTTAAT